>CM059218.1:7643626-7646126 GCA_030347435.1 Clarias fuscus
TCTCGCAGATGGTAATTGCATTTTGCACTCCGTGTCATTTTTATCTGTCGGACGCATCTGACTGAAAAGCCTCCTGGCCTCATAGTGTCTTTAAGAATGCCGAGCTTTTGCAACCATGCATTTTTAGTCATGTTCATTGAAAGCAAAGCCCTTTGCTTTATTGCAGGTGTGGGAAGTGCTTTGTTTAATAAGACCCCTCTCTCTCTCTCTCTCTCTCTCTCTCTCTCTCTCTCTCTCTCTCTCGCGCTCTCTTTCTCTCTCTTTGTATCCCTTCCCTACCTCTGTCCCGACCCATGCCGTCTTCCTCTCCCACTCTCAGGTGCTATTGAGGCTTGCCTGGGTCACATGCTGAAGCGCCGGGCCGCCGGGTTCCTCCGCAGCGATAAGATCGCCGCCCTCTTCACCAAGATCGGGAAGGTGTACGCCACGGCTGAAGAGGTTTGCCGCAAGGTCCAGGAGCAGCTCCAGCAGCAGGCTGACATCTCCAGGTCTGAGCTTTACCCAAGTAAATGTAGGAAGTTAGAATTGTGTGCTGAGGCTTAAAAACACTCTAGCAATGTGATGTACAGTATATAGACATCGTTATAGATTTAATAAGATATTAGATCTGTATTTGGCGAGTAAAATCATTTATGGGTAAGATTTCTTGCATCGTTTACTCTTCATATTTGATCAATCAGTATATATTAAATAAATGGCGAGCAGAATGGGAAGAATGCCAAAGCAACAAATTATTTGGAATAAGCCCAGTGTTGGGAAATGGATGCTTTCACCTCTTCAGATCCAGACACAGCCGAGTGGTTTATACAAGGTGCCGTACAGGCCTTACGAGTTTGACCCATGCAGACGGGCGAGGAAGCTCCAGAATGTCAGCACCGTAGCACTAACCTGACTATAAAGCATATCCTTTTGATCTGCCCAAGTTTTAATGCCGTGAGACGACAATTTCTACCCGAACGAACTTTAAAGAGCTTACTCTGGAAGATGAAAGCCGAAAAACTTTTACAATTCCTAGCAAAAGTGCATCTAAAGAATCTTATTCTTCTGCGATGTTATAATCTGATATTTATTTATTTATTTTACCCATTTGTTAACTTTATTTTACTACCTTTTAAATCGCTTACATTATATCTATAACTATAATCAATATATTATAAGGTTCGTATAAATTGATTGAATGTGTAATATGTATCTGCATATAAAATAGCCTATGAAGCTGATATGCCAATAAACCCTAATACAAACAAACAAACAAACAAACAAAACTGTTCATAATGTCGGCAGACATATTAAGTCAGTGTCACTTATACCCCTTTTCTACCAGGTGCTAGTTCATGCCTAGTCCGACAGTAGCGTCGGTTCGATAGTGAACCTCCTAAGAACTGGCTTTGTTGTTCCATGGGCTAGAAAGTCACCCCTTTTACATTACTGTACTGACATCTATATACAACAATGCTCTAGCAGCAATGCTAATGGCAAAAAAAAATACTCATCATTTATCATTACTAGAAAGCATTTGAGCTGCCCATTGCATACCGAGTCCTTTTTTAAAATATGCCGGTCAGAAACTTTTGATTGGTCGTGATACAGTAATTCCGCCCCCAGCCCCTGACGCAAGAGGTTTTTTGTTCTAACTCAGCAAAGTGTCTGAGCCACCATTCTGTACTTTGGCTGTTTTAAAACAAAGAAAATTGGGCACCGGCTCCAAACTTGCTCCGTGCTGAAAAAGTTCTTGGGTGCTGGAGTTCTTGGAGTTTCTATGTTGATTTTTACATTTTTTTTTCAACCATTATTTTATCTCTGATCATGACAGTCATTCCGTTTCGCAGTGCTTGTACACCCAGCTCTTGCAAAATGATATTAATCAATGCTTACGGCATCAAGAAAAATCTATGCGCGAAATTAGCAAAGCCGCAGAGCCGTTCGGTGGGTCCCTAAACAGCCTTTGCAGCGCTCTGCTGTGAGCGAGAGACGGTTTGTGTGGATGAGCCGATGCTTCACTTGGCTTCTTATTTGTCCATTAATTCTCCATTAGTAGACCCACATGGCATATGTGGCACAGAGTGTTTCTGAATAAAGGGGAGAAATCTCCCGGTGATTGTAAAGGACCGGCGCGCACAGCCTTTGTCTCCTGTGTGTATCTATAACCGATGTGCAAAACACACAGCGTCAGCTCGCGCTTAGCGATGCTTCGAAACACAGCCTGGATGTAGTGCATCTCTTACTCCTTCCCATTCCACCGAGGCCCCATTTGCTCGCTTACTCCAATTGCCATGGCAACATTACAGCATCATTAATCGCTAGAACAAAGGACATAAACATAACTCATTCATTACAGGATATCTGTTCGACAACGATTAGGGCTCTGAAAGGTTATCGCTGAGTGCACCACGGACTCGAGGAGATCTGTGAAGGCACAATGGCTCTTGCACTCGTGGCATGCTGGAGCGTCATTCTTTGCTGAATTCGCTCGTCATCTTTCTCCTCCAGTGGCACTCGG
>CM059218.1:7651126-7878626 GCA_030347435.1 Clarias fuscus
TGAAAAAGAAGCACTGATGCATGACTCCGTGTTCGGCCCGATCTTGGCAGCGCTTCTGGGTGAGCCTGTTTACCAATTTTACTGTGTTCCACCAAGTATTGTATCGTAGCTTGGTCTGTATAGTTGCTTACTGTATAGTTTCCTTTGGTATTTGACTTGTGTTTCTCCATTTTGATTTTTTTTCTTGCCTGTAGTTGGACCTTGTGCTCTGGAGTACACCAAGTTAAAGACGTCAGACCACTTCTGGACAGATCCTTCAGCCAATGAGCTTGTCCAGAGGCACAGGATCCATGGAGCGCATCGAGGCCAGGAGGCATCGCCCAGTCGCAGGCCTGCTCTCGGGGTGAGAGAGAGAGACAGAGAGAGTGAGAGAGAGAGAGAGAGAGAGAGCAGCATGGGGGGTTTGGAAGGGTAGTAAGGGGACAATATTATCATTTTGATTCATACACATTCACATTGCATACAAACTTACTTCTTTTGATTGTGTAAAGCTGCTTTGCGACAATGTCAATTGTTAAAAGCGCTATATAAATAAAATTGACTTGACTTGACTAGTAAGGATTTAGTCTTAAGATTGAATTTAGCTCACCATATCAAGTCAGGTATAAATACCTTATCTTCCTTCTCAACAGAACTGAGAGTGTTTTAAAACGCTTGAATGAACACTATCCAAGCTGCTTACTCCAGCTGTTTTGTAAATTTTTTTGCTAGGAAAGCAACATTTTTTTAGGGTAACTGGGAAATCCTGGTGAAAGAAGCCAGTTTATACAGCATGATACTGTCAAAATGGAGCTGATTGAACCTGAAATCTGGTGTATTAAATGTGACTTAATACACCTTTTGATTTGATGTGATAAGTCACAAGTAAGTAATGTCTAAATGAAAGTATGTACAGTGGTACTGTATTTCAGCATATAAGGTAGCTCAAGGTAGGGCAGTGGTGGCTCAATTGGTGAAGGCTGTGGGTTACTGAGTTACTGATCAGAAGGTTGGGGGTTCGAGCCCCAGCACCGCCAAGTTGCCACTGTTGAGCCCTTAACCCTATCTGCTCCAGGGGCGCTGTAAGCTGGCCGACCCGGTGCTCTGACCCCAGTTTCCTTAAAATGATAATTTGACTGTGCTGTAAAGTACATGTGACAAATAACTGAATATTTTATTCTATTCTATTCTATAAACGTCCTGCCTTAACAATTTCCTCATTAAGTTTGTCATTGACATTTGTCTCGGCATGCAAAGCTTTTCCGGCATACAAGCGATGGAACCATGCCGGCTAAGACATACACAGCACCATGAGTTCCAAGCATGTTAGCAAGGACGGGAACAAGAGGAAAACAGAGCCACATAATCATAAATTAAGGTTAAGCGAGGTCTAATGTCTTTCCGTTTCATATTTGACTTCATTTACATGTCTTTTCTAAAGGTTTTAATTGGTCTGATTGTTTTTATAGACAAAAATATGATTATATAGTGCTGGAAATTAGTAATATTGGTTCTATTTTCGAGTGGCAGGAACGGATTATCTGCATTTACATTATTTCCTACGGAAAAATGCGTTTCGCGATTTCGGCTTATTAGATTCGTATACCGCGGTACAGTACCACTGTATTGTTTTGGAATAAACCACATGCCAAAATAGATACTAGGCAGTAAAAATGTAAGTAAGGTCACTAATATTTAGTCTGTCGAGGAAAAAATGTCTAGACAGTGAATTCCGGTCGCTTTGCAATCCGGCGGAATGAACAATAATACTGATATTCTAATATTAAAATCTCCTGATTATGATTAAAGGGCGTATCTGTTCGCTTGTCATTGCATGAACTGTTATTTCAGAACTTTAAAGCGCTGTTGCATTGGAGGGAACTTTAAAGCATTTAAAGCAATTTTTCATGTGCGTTTCAGAATCTCTCTCTCTCTCGAGCTTTTCTCTGGAGAATTGCTTTGGCGTATTTGACTTGTGCATATGATTCCAGACGCTGAGTAATTTTGTGTTCCACCACATATTTGAATCCCTGCTCGATTTCAGATCCGTAAGCGACAGTCCAGCGGGAGCATGTCTGAGGATAAGTTCGCGGCCTCTGCGAGGGAGTACGTGGAGTCTCTTCATCAGAACTCGCGTGTACATCTGCTTTACGGAAAGAACAACGTGCTCGTTCAGCCGGTGAGGAACCGCACAAAAGGCAGAATGAATGATGTCGTTCGGTTCTTTTAGTGGAGTTAATCCGAGTGACGAAGTGTCATAAGAATACATACAGTATGATCTACAGTATCAGGTCGTATTAGGAATGAAGCGAAGGTGCTGTATCGTCACTGATGCGGAGATCAGGATTTGTACTAATTAGTGGGAAGGGTCATAGGGCTAATGTCAACAATCAGCCTTTATAGACCTGTATGGGGTCGTATTATGAATACATTAAAATGCAAGAATTTCAGAAAGTTTCAGAATGAAAAAAGAAAATAACATGCGTTTAAAAAAATAATAATAATGCTTTATCCATGCTGTATCATGTGTCTGTGAATCAGGACAATCACTGGGGAATACAATCTGAATGTTCGTCTATTTCGGTTCATTTCCCAACACACACATTGCAACTACAAATGCAATATGAACTCATTTAATAATCCAAAATATTCATATTCATACACATATACAGTATATTAAACAGCAAATGTACCATTTTGTGTATATATGTTGGGATGTCTGTTTTTAACATCGAAACTATATCCAACTAGATACTATTGCTTGCACGTTTGGGCCCTTGAGCAAGGCCCTTAACCATGTCTGCTCGCTGTATCCCAGCCGACCTTGCGCCCTGACCCGAGCTTCCTAATAGAGATATGCGAAAAAAATCATTTCACTGCGCTGTCAAGGGTACTCGGATCAGTCTGTCTCTTAAAAGTGCAGATATTCTGATATACATAAAGACATATTTGCCCACTAACGAGTACCCGTGATCGGCTAGCCAAATACAAAGTGACCTTGTGACGCAGCCTTGTTGCATGTGCTGCATGTTATAGCGAGTGAGGACAGACGCATGTGAGGACGGCGTGTGTGAGAGCCTCTTGATGCTAGTTAAGGCATGGAACATTTTTGCTCTTCAGTCAAGCACAGGCCAATTTCTTTACAATCTATATGAAATAATAAGAGAATGGAATATGTTGCATATGTTGCCTTGCAATAAATAAAAACTAAAAAACATGATGCTTTCTCAGACCGTATTTATATCTGAGCAATGCCGTTTAGAGTTCATGGTTGTTTCGAGGAGTGGTAACTAAGGCAACTAAGGTTCTATGTTTTTTGATTGAGGAATCTGAGGATGCGGGTTCGAGTCTCGCCATCGGTGGTTTGCCACACCCTTATACTACCCAGCCACTGGAGTGTCGGTCCCAAGGCCGGATGAAATAAGAGCGTTGCGTCAGGAAGCGCATCTGACATAAAAACTGTGTGCGGATAGGTTAGTCCGCTATGGCGACCCCTTGACGAGATCAGCAGATCTAAAGAAAGTTTAAATAAGCAATACTACACAATCAGTGGAACACTCTATCACCCGTGGTCAGCTGTCGGTATACTGTAGGTATCAGCCGATTCTGATTTCTGTGATCAGGGGTCAGTGATTGGCTCCAAAAACCCTGATCAGAGCATCCCGAAAATCATTAACGGGACACAATCTAGTGGAGGTTTCTGGTTGACCGGGATCCTACAGTAGCTAAACCCAGTTCAAACTGTAGTCGTAGAAGTCGTAGTCGTAGAAGTCGTAGTCGTACATTCCTTTTTCTTTAAGGAACCGTCTGGTTTTGAGAACTCAAAGTAACGCAAGCCTGTTGATTTGAGTTTAGAAGAAGGACATGGAGGTGTTAAGGGGTTACCTGTCTCTACATCAGACTGCTGACACACTCACGCTGAAATGGACGCCCAACCAGTTAATCAACGGCACTCTGGGGGACTGTGACTTGGAGAAGAGGTAGTTCAGCAAGCGCGCACACACACACACACACACACACACACACACACACACATACACACACACCAGCTTCTACACTCTCATTGATTAAACAGTGTAGCCACAGAAATCGACTCTGACACAGATACTAATCCTCTGCCCACAGTATTTATTGGGACTACGCATTGACTGTACCCTTAAGACAGATTGTCTGCATCCACTGTCACCAGCGACGTAAGTCTTTCTTTATTCCTTATTTAATACGGGCATCACTCAGTCAATCATAAATGCGGCTTCACCTCAAAGCATGATGCTCATCGTTTATGTAATACAACATCATACATGTCACATACCGTATAATAATTGCCATAACAATAACAAATTTGCCTCATTAACAGACACTTTATTAGGTACATCTCACTAGTTCTACTCTAGGTTGGACCCCCACTTTTGCCCTCAGACTCTGACGCTGCCATTTGAATGTCACGGCAGAAATTGAGACTTATTGGGAAATTGAGACCAGGAAACGCTTTTTTTTTCTTTTTTTCTGGATTTTTGGATTTTTCCCTAATTTTCTCCCTAATTTAGTCGTGTCCAATTCCCCCCCGTCACTAGGGGGCTCCCACATTAAGGCTACTACTACCACTCAGTCCCCCGAACCAGGTGACGCCAGGCGACCGCCTCTTTTCGAACTGCTCGCTCAGTAACACACTCTGAGGACAGCACTATCCACTCCTTCCTCTTGCGCGAGCTCACAGACGACGCTGATTGGCTAGGGTTTTAAAAAAGGGAATTTTGTATTTACTCGAGTTATCTTTGTGTAATATTCGATGCGGGCACTGGTGGCTCTGTGGTAGGTTTCTTGCTTGCCATGCGGAAGGCCCAGGTTCGATTCCATTCCTTGCCAATGCCCAAACCCCAGCCAATAGATCCAGTACCGGTCGCAAGCCCGGATCAAATGGGATGGTTGTGTCCAGGAAGGGCCTCCGGCATGTGCCAAGTTGTTGTGTGGATCGGATGGTCCACTCTATGATGGTTCCAGTCTACGGAAACAGCCGAAAGACCAACAACAACTTTGTGTAATATTCATTTCAGTGCGACAGGAAGGGGGCAAATACTTTTTCATGGCATCGTAGAAGAAAAAGTGGAAACCATGAAATTTCTGAAGTGTACACACTTTGCAAGGGTTCCTCAGTGTTCCTCAGGATGAATGGAATTGTTACTGTAGGTGTTCTAGTTCTCTAGAGATGTTCTACCAGGAACTCTCTTTGAAAGGGAACCCCTGTGTTCTACCCTGTGGTTCATTTTTGAGGGATTAAATCAGTAAACCTCCTGTGCATTTACATGACACATGGTGTCTTCTCTTAGCTGATTGCGGTGGGACTCTGGTGTTGGTGAGTCAGGATGGGATCCAGCGGCCCCCTCTTCACTTTCCCCCTGGAGGTCACCTGCTGGCATTTTTGTCTTGCCTGGAGACTGGCTTACTACCCCGGGGACAACTGGAGCCCCCACTCTGGTCCCAGAAGGGCAAGGTGAGTGTCTTTCTCTATATTGAAGGACCTCTTTATGCAACTCCAGTGATACTGTAAGGACACATCAAGCCCTAATAGTCTTAATAATGCTTGTACGTGTCGCGCACCACGAGTCCTTATAGTTCTGCTGTAGGTTCTGCTCTAGGTGTGTCTGCTTTCACATGGGATCTGTTCTGTTCTGCCTGGCATCTTGAAGTCCCAGGTTAAATGTGCTTGCATGCCCGTGTATCTGTCAGGGTAAAGTCTTCCCGAAGCTGCGTAAAAGAAACAGCACAGCTCGGCTGGTGGATCAGGACAGCGACGACGAGCCCGTTGCAGCGGACTACGTGTTCCGCATCGTCTACCCGGGACACCGCCACGACTCCAGTGAGTTAACTCAGCTCTCGCTTACTTTCTCATCTGTTCATCAAGCCATCCGTCCATCCATGCCCAGAAAGCCACTGCCACAGATTTCAGGCCCTAGTGTTGATTTCTGTTGTTTTTTTTTATCTCCTGGATGTGACAGCTGCTGAAACAGACCTGAGTTCAGATGTTCTCAGAATGTATCAGGCGTACGTGTGTGTGTTTAGTAATGTAGTACTAAAGTGGATTTTTATGACTTAATGTGCATGTAATTACTATAACCTAAGACTTCATTTGGGCTTGATTTATAAGACCGAGGTTCACAGGTACTCAGCATTCAGTCTTTTACACAGTGTGCGCGGGTGAGTCAAAAATATCCCCCACTCCTGTTATGTTGAGTGTCGGACACACTTTCTTATCAGCGCTTTCCGTTCAAGGCTCCTGTCTCCCCAGGCACAGCCGTGCAAATGTGAACGCGTTAAATGAATGCCCACTTGTGATTTGCACGAAAGAAGAGCAGCGTGTAGCGATTCTGTTTTTGTGTTCTGAGGGTGTACCTGGTGCCAAAACATTTTTCAGAAGAGGACAAACAGAAGCGTTTGGATATCTGATAACTGAATTTGGACAGATAGTTCCGAGAAGGAAGGTGAAAGTTTCTTAATGAGAATCATTCCTAGTGATGAGACACGGATTCATCACTACGAGTCTGAGAGTAAACGGCAGAGTATGGAACGCAAACATCCTCAATCGGCGACAGAGAAAAAGTTCAAAAGTCGACCTTCAGCTGGAAAATTCATCAGTGCTTAGAGTTTTCTGGGATTCTTAAGGGCCAGTATTGGGACATTATCAGGAAAAGGGTTCAACAATCAACAGTGCTCTTTACAGTGAGACGCTTGTTGAAGAGCTGAAGACGAAACTTTGGGTTAAATGCAGAGGACCGCTATCGAACGGTAATAGTGCACATCTGCACACCTCTGCCCACGATGTTGACACCTTTGAAGGGTATAAGATGTTAAAGCACCTTTCCTGTAGTCCTGATCTCGCTCCATCCCCTGTTTGGTCCCCTGAAAGCAGCCCTATGATGACGAAGATTCACTCCTGATGAAGAACTGAAGACACTCGTGCGTTCGTTTCTCACACTTCAGCCTAAAACATAGTATATTTAGAAGCAAGGAGATTACATCGAAAAAATCCATTCAGTTTGTCTTTTCTAAATGTTAATGAAAAAACTTTCTACAGCCAGAGTGCGGATCATTTTTGACTCGCCCTCGTAACGTGCCATGGCATGAAGGTCTATATTGAGTAAAAGCTTACATCAGGATTGGAATTGAAGATATATAAAATACCACCTATATAAAAGGTGTTGGACTTACTGATCAGAGGATCTTGAGTTCTGACTCCAGCACCACCAAGTTGCCACTGTTGGGCCCCTGAGCAAGGCCCTCAACCCCTAAACTGTATAAAGAAATCAAAAATGTAAGTCGCTCTAGATAAGTGTGCCTGCCGAATGCAGTAAATGTAAGATACAGTGGAACCTCGGATTGCGAGTAACTCGGGTTACGAGTGTTCTGCAAGACGAGCAAAGATTTGTAATAAATTTTGAAATTTTGAAAACGAGCATGTCTTGGTTTACAAGTGCCAAGTTTTTTGACACCGACACACACACACCGACACACACACACACTCTCTCGCCTTTATACCGACCCTCCCCCAGAAACTCTGGCGCAATTCTTTTCAAAGGTAAGGTGCTGGTTCATTTGTTTTTTGTTTTTTTTTTACTTTACAGCAGTGATTTGAGTTTTCATTATTTCTTATGGGAAGGTTTGATTTGGTTTTTGAGTGTTTTGGAATACGAGAACAAATTATGCTCGTAATCCAAGGTTCCACTGTATATGAATTGGCTAATTGGCTGTGTGATATGTCTGAATCGATTTGGGAAACCACTCTACTGCAGGCAGCTGCAGATTTACTGGTTAGCTATAGTGTCGAGACCACCATCCGCTCCAGATTTGACACACCTACAGTGTGCTCATGAAATCCTGGAGCGAAATGCTATATGTTATCCAAAACAGGTACTGATCACCCATAATGCACTTCGATGTTCAGACACATGGTAAGATTCAATTAGTAGACCTGATGATGCTCAACTTGGACTTGAGGGTAAGTGATGAGTAAAATTAATGTGTGTTTGTGTGTGTGTGTGTATGTGTGGCGTGCTTTCGGTGTGGAGGGTGCTAAACTGTGTTTTTTTATTGCCCGAGCAGTCACTATAAACTACCACCACACCACGGGCAGTCGTGCGCCCTCTCTGGACGACGATGAGGAGGAGGAAGATAGACTTCACGCAATGATCTCAATGATCTGCTCGCGGAACCTCACAGACCCTAATGTCATGAAAGGTTTTTATCACGAGCGCCACCCAAATACCCCACCCACCCCACCTCACCCGACTCACTCTTTCCTACTCCTTCTCCATCACTTGCTTATGGCATGAGTTCTTAACTTGCTTCCGGGTGCTTGCCTGATTGCTCCGCCCCCCCCCCCACACCACTCCATCCCCAACCCCATCTCCCCGACGTCCTAGTCCAACAGTGCAGGTGCGGGTTAACATGTGGATCAGACCGATTGGTTTTTGCACTAGTTTGTTCAAGTACATCATGTGGACATGTGTGCGATTAGCCAAGCCTGTTACCATAGCAACATCAACACGAAAAACAAAAAGCGAGGTCAAATAGCCAGACCCGGGTCGCTCCAAAGCTTTTCACTTCACAGAGAGATGATGATGATGATGATGATGATGATGATGATGATGTAAATGCAGTTGCTTTCTTCACACAGCTTAATATAGTCACCATTTTTTTTTTTTTTTTACTTTAAATTGATTTACACGTTGCAGTATATTAGCCCCGTTTTATATTAGACACGTGGCAAACTCAACAGAATGAATGATTACATGCAAGCCTTGGTGTGTGTATGAGTGTGTGGGAGGGAGAGACAAACCAGTGCTATTTCCCCTCCTCTCTCACACCCCCGCCCCCCTGTCTGTCGTCACTTTTCCCCTTGCACTCCTCTGTTGCTGGGGGTTACCTTCAGTAAACTGTCTCGCTGGCATTAGTCCTGTCATCACATGGCCACAGGGACTACAAGCACAATATAGACAAAATAAGCATATTGTTCATTAAATTGCTACATATGATATCATTATATGCTATATTTATAACTAAATCAGTGACATTTACAGTATAACGGTGCGTGAAATATTAAAAGACATTGCTGCTCATGGAGGCTTCCAGGCCTACAGTATATTGTGATACTAATTAACAACTGGTACATCGTGCAGCCCTACATACACTGTACACATACACTCCATCTCTGCTTTTTTTTTTTTTTTTTTTTTTTGCATCACACCCACACACGAGTATATGAAAGAAGGGCTGTGCTGCCTTGCAATAAGAAAATATCTCCATCAGTGTATCATGATTAAGAGAAAAGCATCTCAATACGAGAAGAAAGAAATGAACAATATACTGTAGCAGCATTGTATTAGGTTAAGTTGAAGGAACTTCAAGAAGAAGGTCAGGTTTTACTTCATGTTTGGTTTAATGTCACTGAGCAGTGCAGAAGGTATTTTGGTATTCGGTAGAATACGATCCTGCACCCCCGACCCTGGAGGAGGCAGGTTCTTAAGGGGTCGGGGTCGGGTTGCCAGCTCGACGCCCGATTTGACATTCACTCACTACGGGCAATTTAGGAATGCAGATTATCCGTGAACGCCAGGAGGAACGCCGGAGGAAACCCATCACTCACAGGGAGAACCTGCAAACCCGAACCCCGACCCTGGAGGTGCAAGGCGACACTGTCGCAGAGAGTAAAGTCATCAGTAAGGATTCTATCATGTATTCGTCGGAAGGCTTCATGCTGATTATGATCGCTGGTGCCATACCCAGTCGTATCCGCTAATGTTTGGACGTTAACAAAGTCCTTGTTATTTGACCTGTCTGTCAGAGCACATTGGAGTCGAAACAAAATAATAAAAGTGCTGAAAATTTGAGGGTGAGCTCGGAAACACCAAAAGTCCGTAAAAGACCATGGAAAACATATGTGCTGGATCTATTCAAGAACACCCTCCAGGAGATGGGCGTGTCTGTGTCAAAGTCAACAAGCACAAGACATCACCAGAGGTCAATGCTCACTGCATTGTTTCCCTTGAATTTACTAATGATATGATATGATATGATTGCTGAGAAAGGCACTAGAGGTCCTTATCTTCAGATTAGTGCTTTAAAACTAATTGGACTGCGCAAGTGGACAGTGACCCAAAGAAGGGAAAAAAAAAGAAGTCTGTCCGCTGACCTGAATCCAACTGAGCATGAATTTTGCTGCTGAAGGCAAAACCGATGGCAAAACACGCCAATAACAAGTCGGAACTGAAGACCGCTCACCTGATCTGAACGTAAATATCCAACAATCAAAGCAATGGTATATACCGGCTCGGAGGTTGGATTAATCTAAATGTTTTGGAAAAAATGTTTGGCCTAATAACAGACAAAGCCTATAGACATTGCTGTAATGCTGTAATTTGTAAGAATGAAGCCTCACATGTTTTTACAGATCATCTAGAAATGTCTAAAAGTTAAGCGATGGATAAAATGTCTGACTGAATCTCTGTAAACCGTGAGATTAGGAAGCCTGGCCAAAAAAAAAACAACATTTCAGAAGTATGAAGATACAAGGCCTGAATCAAGCAAGGGAATTTTACTGGATTACTGGAATTGGAAGCAGTCATGGAAGAAATGTGGTCAGACATGAGATCACTTAAACTTTTGGTGACGTCATAAACATACATAAATAATCAACAGTATAAAGCGCAGCTGTGTGTGACAAGAACTCATTTCGAGAGGCGTGGGACTAAACAGCTGCGTCACCATGAGGAAACCATGTGCTAGTGAGGCTAATCAGGAAGAATATTTCAGGTTAAAAATGCTAGGGGGCATAAAGCATAAAGATTGGACTTTGGAGCGATGGAAAAAGATCATGTGGCCTGAAGAGTTCGGATTGAACCTATTCCAGAGCGATGGGTGGATCAGGGTAAGATGAGACGCGCATGATGCGATACATAGTGGACACAAACATCTGGAGGCAGTGGTATGATCGGGGGACTCGGCACCATCACGTGGCAATACAATGAAGTCAGCTGATGACCTGAATGTACTGAATGACCATATTATTTTCTTTCCTGATGACACGGGCATATGCCAGGACTCAAATTGTTCAGGATCAATCTGATAAGTACTGTATGATTTATACTCGCACTCCTTCACACACTGCGGACAATTTGGGAACGCCAGTTAACCTAATCTTCATGCTGCATCTCTTTGAACTGTTGGAGGAAACCCCACCAAGCACGGGGAGAACATGCAAACTCCATCCATGCAGACCTCGAGGCGGGAATCGAACCCGGACCCTAGAGGTGCAAGGCGACAGTGCAACAGGTGCAAGGCGACAGTGTGATGAGGCCCATTGTTAAAAGCTGTATATGCATAAAACTGAATTGATGTGTTTTAGGCCAAAAATCAAGTCAAATCTGAACAATTCCGTCACCATCTGCAGTTAAACTGGATGCAAGTGGTGTTTTTATGATACTCTGTTTATCTCATAATGACGAGATGCTTTTCTCATAACAATGACAAACTCTGGTAATAACCAGATGTTCCTTTATTGTAACAAGAGAACGAGATGCAGATTTTTTTCTTTTTCTTTTTACATGGTAGCAGTGAGTTTCCATAGAAATGCGCACACATGCATATCGCGGGGTTGGTTGTAGTAGAGGACGTACAGTGTTTAGGAACGGGTGTGCATTCAGCAGGACGGGTGGGCCACAGTGATTTTCATCCCGATTACTCCCATGCAACTCCCATTCCCTTCTCTCTGCACTGTTGGGCGGGGCAGCAATGCTTCCAATTATTTGCCCGGTTTTTTCCTTCACTTTCGGTTCACTTGACTTGACTTGACCTGATGAATCTCCTGATCCTGATTTTTGGCTTCCACTTTGTTCATTTGATTTCATTCCATCGTGTTTGACGACTGTGCATGGGAAAACTGCACTCACCAGTATCTTTTGGTTCGATTATGATTTAACCGGAATGTGCACCTCTGCTGCTTTGTCCAATCTGTGTCTTCCCCTTCTCTGACTTTTTTTTGTTTGTTTGTTTGTTTGTTTTTGTTTGTTAGTTTTTTTTCTTCTTTTTTTTCGTTCAGTTTGAGATCATTGAGTTAATGTTTATTTCCCTCCCCCTCCTGTTTTCAGCCAGTTTTCTGCAATGCTGTTCACTATAATTCTTCACTAACTGCGGTCACCTTTCATTACAACAGTCTGGTCCTGTGGGGTTCTGGCGTGGTAGATACGTGAATCGTTCCGTGAACACATCACCTATTTGACCATAACGTTGGCATAGTTTAAACTTTCATAGCCCACACGAGAGACCCACCAGCAGTGAAACTCAGATGCTCTGTCCTTCTGTTGTTTATTTATTTCTTCCTTTTTTTTTTCCTTTTTTTTTTTTTTGATCACGACCCAACAGGAAGCTTATAGTGTTACCAGGTCATCAGTTTGGGCCTGAAGAATTAAGGTGAAGAGCATTTGCTCAGTGTGTACTATTGAACTCTTTTGGTTGGTTCAGTTGGCTCAAGTGCATTTACATTTTAATAACATACAATTTTTTTTCCTCTTTCTCTTTAGTTATCCTTTTCTTTTTCTTTTTCTTTTTTTTTGGTTTGTTCTTGTCCTCCTCTCCACTACTCTCTGTTATTTGGTTTGATGCAACCAGCATGGTGGGAGCAGTGGCTGTATGTCCCCTCTCTCTTCCTCTCGTAGCTATCTGAATGCCTGGCTCTGTCCGTGCAGTGGCACGCTGTGATTGGCAGGTCTTCTGGCATGGCCCCACCCCTCTTGCATCGTTCATGCCTTTTTATCTTTTGGTTTCTGTTCCTTCACAGATGCATGCTACCTCAGGAATCCCTTTTTACCTCCCTGTGTCTGTATTTAAGGATCTCAGGGAATAGATGAATCACTGCCCTATGTAATTTGATATATTGGTTGGTCTATTATAATTAGTAACAGAACGTGCTGATCAATAAAATTGAACTTTTGTTGCCACCATAATTCTTTTTTTTTTTCTTTTAAATGCCCAGTTTAAGCAATGCCATCAGCAGTTCTTTTTGAAAATATAAAAGTGACTTAAAGCGATGACGCATTAAGAAACACAAAGGAATTGTGGAGGAGTCATCGTGTAATGAAGGTTACTAGGGCAGGTTTCACAAAGCTCATTCATCTTTTTCTCTCTCCGTTTCCCCTCCCTCGCTCTGTCTTCCCAGACCATGGGGAGATGATGGAGATGCCGGGCTTAGGAGGCAGCCCGTCGTCATGGCAGCAAGCCGAGAACGCCAGTCATGCTTCGTCGTGCCTGTCGTGCTCTGCTGGGGGCGGTAGCTTGTCCGTGGAGCTTCCTGGAGCGTGCAACTGCATGCATGACCGGTGAGAAGGCATCAGTTTATTTTTTGATATACAGCCTTTTTGTAGCGAACGTCCCACCGGATGCTGATCTCTGCTGGTGCTCGTTTTCTCTTTCCGCGTCCAGGATCCCCCTCAAGATGCTGTGTCATAACATGAAGAGGCAGATCGTCTCCAGAGCCTTCTACGGCTGTGAGTTTCACGACATTAAAGAATCTACACGCAGTAATATCCAATTCAGTCATTCTCATCAGGCTTAAACATACGATCGCTTTAGGGCTGGCCTACTGTCGGCATCTGTCTACCGTGAGAACGCATCTGTCTGCACTGGTCAACCACAACATCGTGCCGCCGGACAAACCTTGTGAAGCATCTGGAGGCCTCAGCAAAGACATCTGGAGCAAATATCAAAAAGACTGCAAGGTCGGTGTGGGCGAAAAAAAAGGCCCGTTAGTGAGCAGTTTGGTGGTTTTGCCTGGAGTCGTCACATTTTCTCAGCTTCCCATATTCATTTCAGAACTACAAGGAGCTCGAGCTGCTGCGGTTGGTTTATTACGGCGGCGTGCAGCACGAGATCAGGAAAGAGGTGTGGCCGTTTTTGTTGGGCCATTATAAGTTTGGCATGGGGAAGAAAGACATGACGCAGGTAAAAAAAAAAAAATATATATATATATATATATATATATATATATATATATATATATAAAAAAAACCCGGATCCCTCGTCTTTTGTGAGCCGCTTCCTGCGTGAGCCGGTCTGATTTGTGTCACCGTCTGCAGATTGACGAGAAGATCGCAGCACGCTATAAACAGGTGATGAGAGAGTGGAAGGCCTGCGAGGTGATCGTGAAGCAGCGGGAGAAGGAGATGCAGTCGGCCATTTTCGCCAAACTCTCATCGGGCAGCAGCATCGACAGCCACGTCATGAAACTCATCCACAGAGACTCGACTCTCAGCAACGAGGTAAGAGCGTCTCTCTCTCCTGTAAAGCAGTGCTTCAGCTGAGGAGCTGTCAAACTGTGCGACCGTGAGAAAGGCGAGTGTATAGAGGGGCAAGAAGGGTGGTTTAGTGAGAAGTGGCCATTTGCATTAAAGCGACGGGCATAAAAATCCTGCCGTTCTTAAAATTGAGTGTGGTATTTTGACCAAAGTTTATCTAATAATACAAAATATAATATGTCTTCATTAACAGTTTTGGATAAAGGAACCCTCTAAGTATTTATTTAAGCGATATCACACGCGAGGGAGTGCTGTTGTGCTGAACATCAGCACAGATGTGATGCGACTGTAAGGACGAGAATCCTGATGATGTCACAGCCGTGCTGATGTTCGGCACAACAGCACTCCCTCGCGTGTGATATCGCTTTTATACAACAGCTCCACAAACCTTGTTTATTATTATATATTAGATGGTGATTTGTTTGTTTCTTTATTTTATAAACAACATGTGTTGTTTATAAACAACACATTTTCTTCCGTTACTGGCAGAACGGACCACGACTGTTGGAGCTGTGTAATGAATGGGGTGAAAGTAGTTTTAAATTCTTACCGCTACAGTGTAAACAAACATTGAGGAGACTAAACAATAGAGGTGATTGACAGTCCTGAGAAATGTATGAGATTTACTTTATATTTCCATTATAGAATGTACACTATAGACTTCAGGGTTCCAGGGTTGCATCCCAAATAGCCTTAAAAAGAAAGCGAGTCGACTCGCAATCACTTGTCCCACACACCGAGTAGTGCTCAGGGGTTAGAGAGGGATGTGGGAGTCCAGGTTCATTAACGTCTGATGAACAACTCTTTCTCACTCACTTTCTCTCTGTCCCTCTTCCAGGTGTTCATGTCAGTGGACGAACCCGATGGGCTCGGTCAGGACACCCCGTGCGGGAGCGGTAACACCCCCACCATGACCACGGTGGTTAATCCAGTGGCTCTGGCTCCTGACGAGAGGTCGCTAGTCGAGTTTGACTCTCCAGACTCGGGCCTCCCTTCTTCTAGGAACTACTCAGTAGCTTCAGCACACTCCCAGATTCTGTCTAGTATCGATGATGGACAGAGTATGGAGGAGGAACCGGGAGATGAGGCCACACCTAGGGGCGGACCGGGAGAACCGAGTGCGCGAGACTCGCTGAGTGAGGACAGGCTGTGCAGTCAGCTGGATAAGCTGGTCACTAACAGCGAGGACACTGCACCATCATTCTCCTCGTATACGGTAAACTCAGCCTCCTGTATGAAGCCCAGACTACAGTCAGTATCGTACATTTAATCAAGACACTTGATTTTGGTTGAATGATTTTTAGTTTGCACTTTATACTACTGTATATTACTGCATATACTAATATGCTATTCTAAAACTGTTTTATTTGAGTAATAAAATGACCTAATGAATGAATGAGTTTGTTGTCTTTTGGGCTGCTTTATTATTATTATTATTAATATTATTATCATTATTATTATTAATACAGATTGAGCTATTGGACACAGTCGCCCTGAACCTGCACAGGATAGACAAAGATGTTGCACGCTGCGACCGCAACTACTACTACTTCACCACAAGCAACCTGGAGAAACTGCGGAATATTATGTGCAGGTGAGTCAGACCTGGACCGTGGCTTTTTCCATTAACCCTTTAATAATACTTAGTACAGGTAGTCCCCGACTTACGAACATTCGAGTTATGAATTTCCGCAAATAGACCGCGGTTCTACTTCTGGTTCAATCGCGGAAGTAAAAAACAGAGACTGCAGTGACTCAGACATCAATATTTACAATTATATACAATATTTTCAGTGTGTAAGTTAATGTATGAAATGTCTAAAATCCGCTATATTTTATATGTCTGTGGGTGGGGGGGGGGGGTCTGGGGGCGGTTGGTGTGTGGGGGAAATGAGTCGGCCTCACCGGTTTAAATGAATCAGTCCGTGAGCATGATGATAGAAAATGTCTGTCCTATAACGCTGTCCCGATGGTGAATAATCCTAATTTCGGGAGATCATCAACAAACCAGTTGAGGTCCACAGTCCAATACAGTGGAAAACAGCTCAAAATGGCGTCCAGGATTGCCTTCGCGGTTCAAAGGCAACTTTCACTGTGAGACTCATTACCTTAGACGCGATTACAGTTTTTGCCCACCGGATGGCAGTGTATGGCAACCTGTACTGTACTGTATACAACCTGTCTGAAGTGTACAGTACATTCGTTCTCAACTCTCCATCCTTCCCTTCTTTCCTCTCAGTTACGTGTGGGAGCATCTAGAGGTGGGCTACGTGCAGGGCATGTGTGACCTCCTCGCCCCTCTGATGGTCATTTTGGATGACGGTGAGAATCAGAGTTTTTTTTTTTCTTTTCTTTTTTCTTGCTGGCTGTTGGGTCAACGTTTAGCTGAGCAGAAAATATAACATTTTTATTATTATTTCTTGACCCTCTTAATGTATTTTTCCTGAAGAATAATCTTATAAATGAATTTGCTATTTAATAGCGGCATCCTATAAATTGGGGTACATTCCATGTCTGATAAGTACCGTAGATATTTTTTAATATATTTATTTCATTATAGTACTGTGCAAAAGCCTTAGGTTTAGTAAAAAAAAATTGTTATATACAGCATGCTTATCATGTCTGCAATATTATGTACATAAACATTCATCATTTCCAAATTTTTGTGCAAATACATGCCTGTAAAGAAAGCAACATATTATGACAGACCATTTCTTAGATGAACGCTAATAATAATAATAATAATAATAATAATAATAATAGCAAATAATTTAGGTTCCTGGGTTATGTATGAGAATAGAAAGGAACAGGTTACAAAGGTAACAGAACATCTTATTCTCCAGCACACTCAGTAAAACCCAACAGCTGTTTTACTTATAAAACTGCACACATCTGTATCTAACGCTGCTGCTTATTTTCAACCCGGGAATTTCTTCTACCAAGTATTGCCTGTTACTCTTTAGTACTCTTTATAGAAGCTTTTCATGAATGTTTTTTACTTATGACATTTTTATATACAGTACAGACCAAAAGTTTGGACACACCTTCTCATTCAAAGAGTTTTCTTTATTGTGTTCTTTGGCCCAAACGCGTCTCTTCTGCTTGTTGCCTGTCCTTAGCAGTGGTTTCCTAGCAGATATTCTAGCATGAAGGCCTGATTCACACAGTCTCCTCTTAACAGTTGTTCTAGAGATGTGTCTGCTGCTAGAACTCTGTGTGGCATTGACCTGCTCTCTGATCTGAGCTGCTGTTAACCTGCGATTTCTGAGGCTGGTGACTCGGATGAACTTATCCTCCGCAGCAGAGGTGACTCTCGGTCTTCCTTTCCTGGGCCGGTCCGCATGTGAGCCAGTTTCTTTGTAGCGCTTGATGGTTTTTGTGACTGCACTTGGGGACACTTTCAAAGTTTTCCCAATTTTTCGGACTGACTGACCTTCATTTCTTAAAGTAATGATGGCCGCTCGTTTTTCTTTACTTAGCTGCTTTTTTCTTGCCATAATACAAATTCAAACTCTTTGAATGAGAAGGTGTGTCCAAACTTTTGGTCTGTACCGTACAAGACTTTTGCACAGTACTGTAAGTAAAACAGCTGTTAGGTTTTACTGAGCGTGCTGGAGAATATGAGTCCTTTTGGAAACTTTGTCATGCTTGCTGCTTTTTATTTATATGCAAAAGCAAGGATCCTTGGAATGTTATTTATTTACATTACACAATTATTTATGAACATTTTTTTTTTTTACGTACGTGAAATGTACCACCAATGATAAAAGGGCTCATTATCTGTGGAGAGTTTTTAAAGACGATGTGTCCTTAAACGCTTTGAATGAAGCGTGCTTTTATCTCTCATTGTGGTCCATTTGTCCTCGCTCTCTCTCGCTCTGTCTCTCTCAGAATGTCTTGCCTACAGCTGTTTCACACAGCTAATGAAGAGAATGAGTCAGAATTTCCCCAATGGAGGAGCCATGGACACTCATTTTGCCAATATGAGGTCCTTAATTCAGGTGCTGTTTCCTTTCCCCTCACACACACAGTCATACGATGAGAGGCGAGATTATTAACGAGCCGTCACCTTCGCTGCTTTTACAGATCCTCGACTCCGAGTTGTTTGAGCTGATGCACCAGAATGGAGATTACACTCACTTCTACTTTTGCTACCGCTGGTTCCTGTTGGACTTCAAAAGAGGTACGATGGCATTTCCGATGCGAATGTTTTTTAGAATGATACTTCCAAAACGGGCATTTTCATCTGCGTATATGTGTGTGTGTGCGTGTGTGTTAGAGCTGCTGTACGAGGACGTATTTGCCGTGTGGGAGGTGATCTGGGTGGCACCCCGTATCTCCTCGCAGCATTTCGTACTGTTCATTGCACTGGCTCTGGTGGAGGTGTACCGGGAAATCATTCGTGACAACAACATGGACTTCACAGACATCATCAAGTTCTTCAACGGTGAGGCAATTTGTTATCGTTCAGCTTATACATACAGGAACTAAAGCCACTATCATATGCAGGCACGCTAACGATGGGCTAATGAGTGTCAATGATGGACCTTCTCAAATTTTAATTCAGCACCCCTGTATGTCTGACAGAAATGGCCGAGCGGCACGACGTCCAGCACATCCTGAGGGTAGCCCGCGAGCTGGTCCACAAGGTGCAAACACTCATCGAGAACAAGTGAAGCCGACTCTCCCTGCTTCGTCACTATTTCTCATTCGTCCTTGCCCCCTATGGTCCAGTCAGCAATCCCTCTGTTCAGAGACAGAGGGCGCCGGAGAGCACGCTGGCTCCCCAGGTAAAGCGATGACTCTGATCGGCACCTGCGATTACACTAAACGGCCTGAAATCGTCCTCTTTCTGTATCCTTTGCCTGTAACGGAACGCCATTGTGTCGGCTGTTGGAGTTGTCTGCATGCACGTGGGATTTGAGCACACTGTGACTGATCGTTCTTTCCACTGGGTCTTTTTAGTGTCTACTTTCTAAAAACATGCCTCAAGATTGCTACAACGTAGGTCTGTTTTACCGATGACTGTTTTTCCTCTCTGCCAAATGTACAGAAATTATTCCGCACTTATCAGTGACTCTCAGGAGGATCCCTTCTTCTTCTTCTTCTTTTTTTTTTTCGTCTGCCTTTATTAGATATGGGACTAAAAACGGTAAAGTCGAGCACATTTCTCTGCACCCACAGAGCCTGACATTACAGAAGCTGCCTAATGTCGAACCCTCTAAAGAACTAAAGCCACGAAGAAGTCATTAAAGCATCGATTTGTGACCAAAAGGACTGTGCCAGTTATATATAACCTTATCATGGTATTTGTCTACCTTGTATTTGTCTTTGACTTTGCTGGCCTTGTTTTCTCTCCTAGATCTCCTAGAAAAAAGAAAAAAAAAAAAAAAGGCTACTTTTGCACGTTTGCACAACCCTCCCTTCCTCAATCCGAAAGAGGGAAAAGGGGTGGAAGTGTGATTGCCCGAATCCTCTCAAAGCCCTGGTTAGGGGGTTCGCTCTGAAATGAGATTGACGTGGAGACGCAGAGGCGAGCCGCTTCCAAACGATGGCGTGTGAAAACCGACGTGTCTCGGTGTGTGCGCGCATCAAGAATGGTGCATGACTTCTTCACACACTAGTAAACTAGTATGTAACTCTTCACTCATTGCAGCTTCAGTGGGTGACCCTGAAGTATGGTCTTTAGCCGTCCGATCAGTATAGACATTCCAGAGTTTTTACGAGAATCTCGAAGCATCCTGCAGAAGACTGGGTCACTCTCACGTTTCAGCCAAAGCTCCGTCCCGGTACACGCTCGGCACTCCCGGTGCTCAGAACATACAGTAAATACAGTCAAACTTTGCCCCATAAAGTCTTCCCCTATCCTGAGCTACTGCTGCCTAATTCCCAATTCCCTAATTCTTCAGATTCTTTGTAATGTTACAAAGCTTCGCGTATCTGTTATCAGGTAACACTTCCTTAGCGGCCCTCCATAGATTCTGTGCCTCAGACCCTGCGAATCAGCCGTCTTCATTTCGTGAGCGTGTACCGCACTGTACTGTATGTGTGAGGGACATGATGCATCCTATGAACGATTACTTCCAAAAGGAGCTTGTGTACCAAAGCCTCCAGAACACCGTCCTGCGTGTGTCGTACAGTTGTGCAACCTCCACGCAGAACTCAAAGACTGTTGAATGAAAATAAATCATCATCTTAATTTTTACTGTGATGCATATAATTTATTAACCCCCCCATCCCCCCCGTTCCCCCCACCCCATCCCGCCCCGCCCTTTCCCCCTCCATGTCCTGCTACTTGTAGTGTAAATAAAAGGAAGGAAAGTAAAAGCCCTGGAGTTCTTCGATTCCCGTAAAGGCGACTGTATTTCAAATGTCATTTTTTACTTTCGGTTGTAGAGATGTGCTTCAGTGAGCCCTGTATAACTGGAGAACTGTACAGTTCGAATGTGGGAAGCCTTCGTTACATGTTGACTGTTACGGTCCTTATTCATGTTTGTGCCCTGGATTCTATGGATTTCAAAATTATATATTTTGTTTTGGATGCCAAACTCTGAATGCTGAAGTATGTATTTTAATGGATGTATAATTTTACCTTGAATGTATTACGAAAAAGAAACAAAAAAAGTTGTTCCTAAAATATTTTGACACAATCAAGTTTCATTTGTCCAAATATATTTGCTTTTAAAACAGAGAATTCAGATCTTTGTATATTAACAGCCGTACCATGAAGAGACTTTCTGTAGCCGCCCGCATCAAATTTAAAACAGCGATGCCTGATTACAAGACACCCATCCGCTTACTTCAAAGCTCTACCACACCCCGCACCGCACCACGTTCCCCCCGATCCCCCGGCGCTGCTCGACTGGTCTCAGCACCTCTCACGGGCCGAGGAAAACATGCATGCAATCTGTTTTCTGTTCTGGCTCCTAGGTGGTGGAATGAACTTCCTCCAGATGTCCGAGTCTCTTTCTCTCCCATAAAAACAAAAAAAGAAAAATTCCAACAGTGTTTGACTGATGGTACTTGGTTACCAACCTACAGTAGTAACCAGTGTAAAGACCTATCCAATGACGTAGACTTCAGCACTTTTGTAAGTTGCTCTGGATATGAGCGTCTACCAAATGCCTAATATAAAGGTACTGTAAATAAAACTTTGAACTTTGCTTCCCCATTGCCGTCTCCTACTGTACCGTCACAGCTAGTACAGTAGGTGTCCCATTCAAAAAAAACAAAACAAAAAAACCCATCAGACATGCTTAAGTGGGTAACCTGAAGGGATGTTTCCAAAGATATCCAAAATATTATTTTCATTAGATCGAATCCATGTTGTACGTGATAACTTCAGTAAAAAAACATGTCCACCACCAGGACTGGAACACGATTTAACTCCTTTAAGAACCACGGAGAGGTGTAACGTCCTCGAGCATCATATCATGCTTGTTTTTATATCATATTTATATACTAAATGATATCAACATTACCAGTCGGAAAGCTTAAGCTGTCTGGAGTTTCTAGAGTGTACAGGATACCCGCCGTTTTTGTCTTTCGGCCAGCCACTGGATGCAGTGCCGGTCCCAAGCCCAGGTAAGATGGAACGGTTGTGTCAGGTAGGGCATCTGGCGTAAAACCTGTGACGGGTTGTTGTGCGGATCGGATGGTCTGCTGTGGTAAGCCCTTGACAGAAGCAGCCAAAAGACTAACAATAACAACAATATGGAAGTTATCCTGTTTTTGGTGTTTAATATAAAACCCGCCAGTGCGCTCAAAGAACGAATCTAAATCTCTTTAACTCTGGCTAGTAGAGGTGCCTTCCTGAAGACGTACATTCATTAGCGAGAAATTTACTGAAAAATAGCAGTCATTGAAAACGATTATATCAGCAGTGTTTAGTAAAAACTACACAACTATTATCAACAAGTTTCTGTCCATATTTCAGAAAGTGAACAATAACATAAACTCCCCTGCCAGGTGAACAGACCAACAGTGATCACCAACTATACACCAGCAAACTGGTGACAGGGTCCTGGGCGTTAAGGCCTGTGGGAACCCAAGGCCCATGGGCCCAAAGGCCAGCCCGTCTGGCCCGATCCCACAGAAAAGACAAAGTCAATGCTGGTCACAAAAGAAAGGCATCCGGCACAACCAATGCACCACAGCCTTCCACACACAGCAGGCAAAGAGCCCAAGGCTGCTGACCCCGCCTCCAAAATCCCCAGATCCCAATCCAATCAAGCACACATGGAATTTGCCGGGCAACATCTCAGATCCATGGATGACTGGCCATGCAATCCAACATTCTGGTGCCAGACACCACAGCACACACCAGAGGCCCTGCGGAGCCTCGCCCAGAGGGACCAGAGCGACCCCATTGGCACCAAGGAAACCCAAAACCCAGGTGGTTTTAATGTTAATGATTTTGATGTTATTGCTGATCAGCGTAAATCATTGTAACAAACTTTCTTGATACAATAATTTAGACACCAACTTATCATTCATCTTCAAAAAACATGCCAAGTTCCGTCAACTCACAGACCACAGTTGACCAGAGTTTCAACTTAAGAAACTTTAGGACTTGAGGACTGTGTGATCTTCATGCATGCTAAGGTAGAGAATAAAGTAAATACGTTGTCCTGTTTCTCAATGGGCATTTTTATATTGATTTAAAAGTTAATCCACAATATCTTTGATAGAGGAAGTCATGGTTGTGCTCTATACGATTGTGTTATGTTCAGATGCAGTGGACAGATGTTACGTAATTGTTCCAGTACTCTCAGACACACTAAAGGTTTTTAGGCAAAAATGCCCAGCATTTTCTATACTCGTTAAGTTTTACCTGCAAAAAAAAAAGAAGACACCAAAACACACCTTTGGGAGATAAACCTGATAGCCTGGTAGCCTGGTAACACTATGGAATATGCGCACGTTGACATTTAGGGAGCAGATGTTCTAGTGTAACATAGGCTTAAATAATACATGCAAAGAGGTGGTACTCTGCATACAGTGGCACATGACAGAAGGGGCTTGGTATGCATTCTGTCTATTGGTCCACCACACAATAGTCCATCCTGTGCTTAGGACACATATTTGTGTCCTACCTTCGGCCAGCATGTCCAAATAGTACTGTTGATCATGTAATGGGTACAACAGTCAACCCTGCACAAGGTCACCCTCAGTGAGAGCATCAAAATCAATGGACTTGTTCACAAAAATAATGTGACCTACTATATAGAGCATTCCTGTGGATGCTGAGAGAGTCTTTAGGAACTAGGTCAAAACTCTTTTATGAACAAGAAAATAAGTTAAATAGATCCATTTTAGCTTCTCTATAGCGTTTGTCAAAGGGGGTATACAATTGCTGGGACAGGAATATGTTTTTGTGCTGGATCCTGAAATAAGAGGGCCGTATTCGTCAAAAGACAGGTAGCTGTCAGTGAAATTGTAAGATCACATACAGTACAGACCAAATGTTTGGACACACCTTCTCATTCAAAGAGGTTGAATTTGTATTATGGCATTATGTATTATTAAGTGAAGAAAAAAAAAACGGGTGGCCATCATTACTTTAAGAAATGAAGGTCAGTCAGCCCGAAAAATTGGGAAAACTTTGAAAGTGTCCCCAAGTGCAGTCACAAAAACCATCAAGCGCTACAAAGAAACTGACTCACATGCGGACCGCCACAGGAAAGGAAGACCGAGAGTCACCTCTGCTGCGGAGGATAAGTTCATCCGAGTCACCAGCCTCAGAAATCGCAGGTTAACAGCAGCTCAGATCAGAGAGCAGGTCAATGCCACACAGAGTTCTAGCAGCAGACACATCTCTAGAACAACTGTTAAGAGGAGACTGTGTGAATCAGGCCTTCATGGTAGAATATCTGCTAGGAAACCACTGCTAAGGACAGGCAACAAGCAGAAGAGACTTGTTTGGGCTAAAGAACACAATAAAGAAAACTCTTTGAATGAGAAGGTGTGTCCAAACTTTTGGTCTGTACTGTACATTACAGCACAGTGTAATTATTATCTTTTTTTTTTAAAATATATATCTCAGTTAGGAAGCTAAGGTCAGAGCACAGGGTCAGCCAGGCTACAGCACACCTGGAGCAGATAGAATTAGGGGCCTCGATCAAGGGCTCAACGGCTGGGGCTGGGGAACTCCCATCTTTATGATCCACAACCCAGAAACCTAAAGCCTTTGGTTTGAGCCACCACTACCCTACTCTGTATCCCTGCAAAATTTTCATAAAGACCAATGCTCTCATCAGCAGTTGAATTCCCATTGCTCCAGGACACATGCTCAGCAATAGTCTTGTATTTCTTCCCAGGGTCTATCCCATGAAGTAGATAAAGGGTACTCAGACACCTACCAAAGGTCTGAGGGAATGTGTCCAAGTACCCCTGCCTTAGGCCCTTTGTGATGTTGGAATACAGACCCAAGGTGTGGCATCCTAATGCACCTCCTACGTGATGTTGGTTCAAGAGTGACATGGAGTTGTTTTGGACACAAGTGCACCATTGGTGGCTCTATATCTGGGGATAGAGCTTTTGTCTGATGAGAACACCATTGATGTATTGCAACCATCAACATCAGGCATACGGCCAAAAATGACCTGCTCATGAGTCATCACATTAGTCAGGACACACACCAGCTTGTCCTTGTACTCAAAGTACAGGAAATTCTGTCTTAACAATTTATGGGCCTAATATCCAAATGTACCTGGGTTATAACAGTTTGTGGCAATCAAATGCGGCATTATAGTCTATTGTACTGTAGGTACCTGCGAGCCAGCAGAAGTAGAGTAAACCCCTGTTTGGATGTTTATCAAAGTGCCATTAAAGGTGCCGGTTCACATTGTAAGTCATTATGACCCTCCAGACATGGCTGTAGACAAAGCGTCCTCCTCCTCCTCCAATAAGTTGCAAAAAGCATTACTCGAGGGTATAAGGAGGGTTCTGAAGTCTAAACGTCTGATATGCTCCCAGCTTCTTGATTAGTGACTTCAGTAGAGCCATGCCTGCTACCAAGTCGTTGATTTGTCTAGTGTAATTCAGTTTGTTTGCTGGGCTTTTTGTTGTGCTTGTCGGTCATCGCTGGGTCTCGGCGTTTGTGACTAGCAAGCTGTTCAGACCGCGGGGCTTGGGCCAGATTCAACTATGAGCCAGAATTGAAATCTGCCAGCTGAACGCGCCATGCTGACATACAGTAGGCTGCGCTGAATACCAACGTCCAAGTCAGACAAATCATTGCTGAGATGGTCAATCCTAAGGCACTAGTAATCAGACATTACAAGTGTAGCATGACCTTACCAACCGTGTGTTGAGAGGAAAATGTGCATTGTGTGAAGGGGAATGCCCAATTCAATTCAGATACATTACCAGGCTTTGCGATAGATAACGTATAGTATGTATAAGGGAGAATCACTCAATAATTCTAATAAATATCTAGCAAGTGGATGGTAGGAAATGTGGAACATTTTAAAGTTAGGTGCTCCCTCGCAGGCAGGAACACTCACTGTCAAGTCAATAAAATCTACTCAGCACAGGCATTAATACTACAGAGAAAAATGTTAACTTGACCCAACTAAGCCCATAAAGTTCATATCCGCAGATAAGAAGAGTAAGTGTAAATAAATACAGGGCAGGAATGCTAATAGATTCTCATAATATATCAAAATAAATAATGCTAATCGTACAGTATACGAGAGGCGTTCCAAGTCAAGCCTCATGAATGAAGATGTAAAACTGATTGACATTTAAAGAAGTCTTCAAACACATTACGGTGATGAGACTCATAGCCGCAGTAAATCATTTGAAAGGCGCAAATGGTTTAAAGAAGGCCATGCATATGTGGATGGCGATCACGGCGGATGTTCTTGCCGCCAGTTTGCAGAAGAGACACATCTGTCTGTGGGAACTGTACGCACACCACCACTTGCACATTACAGAAACTCGTCTGGGAGTTACTGCCACATCCCCGTACAGTCCTGACCTACCTTCAAGCCATTTCCACATGTTCTTGCAGAAGGCCTGTCCTAGGAAGCAGATATGAAGCAGACGGTGCGATCATGGCTCCGGCATACCAAGAAAACTTTTTACCTTGATAGGACCCAAGCACTATTAAGACACTGGGGGTAAGTGGACTGGTGGAGCAAGGGATTAAGAAATAAAAGTAGTTTTTACTCTGATAGCTATGTTCTGCTATTCTGTACTCTGTTCTTGACTATTCTATTATAATTAAAAGACCCAGTTCGACCTGGACACCCGAGACAGGACGAGACATGTGTATCATCCACAAGCTCCAGCAGATGGATAAAATGGAAACATACAGTAGATCACCATAATGGGCGGCACGGTGGTGGAGTGGTTTGCACTGTCGCTTTGCACCTCCAGGGTCCGGGTTCGATTCCCATCTCTGTGTGCATGGAGTTTGTATGTTCTCCCCGTGCTTGGTGGGTTTCCTCCAGGTACTCTGGTTTCCTCCCACAGCAGATTAGTCTTGTTGGTGTTCCCAAATTGTCCATAATATGTGTGTCCCCTGCGATGGATTGGCACCTTGTCCAGGGTGTACCCCTTGTGCCTTAAGTCTCCTGGGATAGGCTCTATTCCCCCCACGACCCTGAATACAGGATAAAGTGGTATAGACAATGGGTGAGTGAGTGAGATCACCATAATGTAGCATCCCATCCATCCATGTTGGAAGGTCTGTAGTCCAACAAGGGACTGTGGAGGCCAATAGTGATTGCCATTGTATTTAGTCCCATCTTTAGGACCGTGATAGGACCTCCAGTCAATATTCACACACTGTTCATTTACACACTACAGGCAATTTGGGAACACCAATTATGCATGGAGGAATATGGGGAAGAATGGGAATTAACCGGACGTAGGAAGAAACCGGATTACCTGGAGGAAACCCACCAAGCCTGGGGAGAACCTGCAAACTCCTTGCACAAACGACCCCGAGGTGGGAACCGAACCCGGACCCTGGAGGTGCAAGGCGACAGTGCGAACCGCTAAGCCACTGTGCCGCCATAATGTAGCATGGTGTAGCATAATAGCACCATGGGAGTATCTTGGTCACCTCAAAGTACAACAGCATCCTGTAGGGTACTGACCGTGTAGTACCCTTTATACTGTAGTGATATTTCAAAGGTATTTGAGCATAAACCCTCTTGCATCCCATGTTTTTAATCAACAGAAAAACTGCAAGCACTTCCTTTTTGCCTTCAACACTGACAATTAATTTATTACATTTCTCTGTGTACAAAAGATCATACTAGTGAATGATGGTACAAAATGCAATTCTATATTTACCACCGGCGACGCCTCCAGACTGTGATCTTGTACACATGTACCCCAGGAATTGCACAATACAAAGGCATGAAAATAAAAACAGAACATCAAAATAGATATTGCATCTTCAAAAAGCTAAGTTTCTTCCATAAATATTTCCTTTGCTAGCCACTGTATTTTCTTATAACAGAATCACAGATTTATGTAGCCAGGAAACACAAAAAGTCAGATGATTATCATGTGACCAAAAAACAAACAAACAAACAAACAAACAAAAAAAAAACATAAATGGGAAGAAATCCGACATAGCAATGACATTCGTAGGCCACAATTGTTACAGTACAACATCAAAGGCCAAAAGTTCTCCATACAGTGGTCCAGGCCCATGAGCCAGAGAAGGTGTGTGTGTGTTTTTTGTATGCAGGTGATACAGTCCCAGGGTTTGTGTGGTGGGTGAGAGACAGCACGGAGGTCCCAGTAGTGGTTACGTGAGCACACCATGGTCCTGCTGCATCTGTTCCTGCTTTGTCCTGTAACACAGTGGGAGATAAGCAGCTGAGTAAGCATATGAGGAAACAATACGCTGCAAAAAAAAAAAAAAGACAAGTAAAGTATTCCTTAATCTGGCCTTTATCATTTCTATAAATAGGTTTACGACAAAACAAATATAATATAAGATTAGTAAGCTTATTACTAGTCAAAGGTTACTAAAACTGTAAGAAACACATCTAAAAAGAACCCCAAAATCTAAATTATGTGGAAATTAGTTTTTTAGAAATTAGAAAGTTTTTGTTAAAAATTTTTGTAACATTTTAGAAATAAAGCTCAATTTCAGGCACTCCAATTGAGTAAAGCTTAATTGTTGTCTTTTTTTTTTTTTCAAGCACATGTAGATAAATTTAACTAGATTAAAGATATTTCAACTTAGTAAAATATAATCTTTAGTCAGAACACCCAGACATCATGGTTTATGGCAAGTAATGACCTGGAAATCTTAGGAGGACTTTACATGTTAATTATATATTAGATAGTAGACATTAAGACAATGTACCGGTCCAGACTGAAAACAACTGAACTTAAAACATGTTACAATGTCAGGGATTTATTCATTTAGCTTTAATAATAATTATAATTAAAAAAAAAATGAATCACTCACTTCTATATGTGTGTTTCATTCTTCCGCTCCCTTTTCTTCTAACTTGAGTTTGGTTTCTCTGAAGACTTTTGTTGCTGTAAAAAGATGAAAATAATTTCAGTGCTTTTGAACTTTCATATCTAGACATACTACAAATCTGACACTAGGAGGAAGCCCAAAATGTAAAATGAATTACAGATCAAGCGGATCTACGGTTTTTTTTCTCTCATGAAATTCAGTCCATAATGATACAGCATGCAATTGAGTAAGCTTTCATGTTTAATATCAATAACACCCTTTAAAGCATCCCACCTGTCTGAACTTTCAACATGCAGTGTGCGGCAACAAGCATGGCTCATCACTAATCAATAATTTCCCTCACAGGATCAATAAAGTCTATCTATCTATCTATCTATCTATATTAAGCCTTATTCCAATCACACTGCTAAAATGGCAAAACTCTTTGATCTTTTTTTTCTTGCATCTTTTACAGAACAACAGGGGGCAGTATTGATTCACCAGACCAGCCAGGGAGCATCTGACTTCCGCTCCTTCTCTAAGGAACGCTCAGAAATCTAAGCACTAACATCAGAAGACGCTTCTCCAAACAGGAAAATAAAGGGCGAGAGAGGAGAGCAAAGAATCACAGATCGTAGGAAGTTACAAGATTCGTCATTATTCATTATTAAAATGAATGCCAACGATTAATGCCAGACGATTAAGCGATCGCGAGAGGATCTGGAAATGAAAATCAGGACTGCTTCAACAAAATACTGTATTTTAAGTAACGTTAGAAAATAAAGTTTAAAAAAATTGTAATAAAAAAAGAGAAGGGTTAAAAAAAAAAAAAAAAGGCTAGAGCTGTCAAAAAAAAAAAAAAAAAAAAAAAAAAGCCACCATACCTGTGATTGTTCTTTAAGAAAGTCAGGTAGCTGAAATTCACCTTTAAATACCTAGAAAAAAAAAAAAAAAAAAAAACACACAAAGAACTGTTTTAGAGGCTGACGTGCTGCAGTCACTACAACAGAGCTTTGTTCTTAGTCCTAAATCAAACAAGACAGCGACACCAAACCCACCATCTGACTTGGATCTTTATTCTCTTATTGTGACAAAGCTAAGACCGCTGATGTTCTCGTCTTTTAACATCTGTAGTCTATTGATTCTTAAATCTCCTTTTTTTTTGATACAGTAGATTAAACATATGTCATTGTTTATAAACATATGTCATTGTTTATAAACACACAATGATGCATTATTGTTTGTTTATAAACAAAAATGATACATTGTATTTGTTTATAAACAAACAATACTATATCATATGTTTGTTTATAAACAATAAATCGAAATGATCTCAGACAAATCTCAGACTTAATGCAGGGATTTTGTAAACCGGGCACTGTTTAACTAAGACTATTCAGGAGAGAGGCATTCTCTCTCGGCCAAGGTGTTGGACTCGGTTGAACCAAACACTCATGTCTCTGTGTGTCTGTGTCTGTGTCAGCCAAGTCATAGGATAAAAGGGAGGCAGAGAGGAGGAGGAGGAGGAAGGGGGCGTAGTGGGGGTCAGAGTTACTGGGCTGGGGCGCTTGTGGATTCTGTGCACTGTTGATATCAGAGGCAGCCTCGTTACCGAGTCTTTAAGAGAAGCCTGAGGCTGCAGAAAGAAGCAATGCCTACTGTAATTAAGACAAGTCCAGTTCATGCCTCCACTATTGAGGAACTTCTTGAGTGAGTGTTTTATGAAAAAAAAAATACTCATGAAATGGAAGAAACAAAAATAACAAAAAACTGACTGAGAAGCAAGACCAAAAGGAAACAGGTGGCAGACAGAACAGGAAGTAAAGGTCCACAGGAGAATAATGGGAAAAGGTCAAATAAACTGGGCCAAAGCTACAACATTACACATCTTTCACTCTGCAAAAGGTGGGAATTTCAGAAATGTGACGGGCTTATTTTACTCCCCACCGCTCACACAGTCACTGCCGGGCCGCATCAGTTAGTAATAACCCTTAAAACTCAAGCAACATTAATATGCGCCGGAATATGGGAATGACGTTGCCAATTCAATTCAATTTTATTTGTATAGCGTTTTTAACAATGGTCATCGTCACAAATCAGCTTTACACAATCAAAAGAATTATTTAAGTTTGTATGAAATGTGAATGTGTATGAAATCAAATTGATGAGCTTTTCCCTGATGAGCAAGCCGAAGGCGACGGCGACAGTGGCAATCGGAAGAAACCTTGAGAGGAACCGGACTCAACAGGGAACTCATCCTCATCTGGGTGAAACTTTTTTTAAATTTTACTATGCATATTACTATATATGCATAGTAAAAGCATATTACTATATATTTTTTTTGTTTTGTTTTGTTTCTTTGTTTTGCTTTTTTTTGTCATAGATACAACAACCATAAAAATACATGACCATGATTATCTGTGCTGTTTCTTTGCTTACAGCATGTGACCATTCTTTCATTTTTCGCCCAGTCATGTTGTTCTAGTTGGTTAAAATGAAATACTCAGCCCTGGCTGGCTATAACAGCTTCAACTCTTCTGGGAAGTCTTTCGATCAGGTTGAGGAAGTTCTTCCACGCCAAACTCACTTATCCATGACTGCGCACCACCGTGCACAAAGCAAAGACATGGATGAGAGGGTTTGGTGTGGAAGAACTCGACTGTCCCGACCTCAACCCGATAGAATGAATTATGGGATGTATTAGAGCGGAGACGGTGAGCCAGGCCTTCTCGTACAACATCAGTGTCTGACCTCACAAATGTGCTTCTGGAAGAATGGTCAAAATTTCACAAACACACTCCTAAACCTTGTGGAAAGCCTTCCCAGAAGAGTTGAAGCTGTCGTAGATGCAAAGGGGGCGGGGCCAACATATTAAACTATGGATTAAGAATTGGATGTTCCTCAAGTTCATATAAATGTGCAGGCAGGCGAGTGAATACTTTTGGCAATATAGTGTACAGGGGTTGGACAAAGAAACTGAAACACCTGGTTTTAGACCACAATAATTCATTAGTATGGTGTAGGGCCTCCTTTTGCGACCAATACAGCATCAATTTGTCTTGGGAATGACAGACACAAGTCCTGCACAGTGGCCAGAGGAGTTTGAAAACGTTTTCTGACTTGCTCCTCCAAAACACCCCAAAGTGGCTCAATAATATTTAGATCTGGTGACTGTGCAGGCCATGGGAGATGTTCAACTTCACTTTCATGTTCATCAAACCACTCTGTCACCAGTCTTGCTGTGTGAATTGGTGCATTATCATCCTGAAGCATGGCACCGCCTTCAGGATACAATGTGGGTGCACATGGTCCTCCAGAATGGTTCACTAGTCCTTGGCAGTGACGCGCCCATCTAGCACAAGTATTGGGCCTAGGGAATGCCATGATATTGCAGCCCAAATAATCACTGATCCACCGCCATGCTTCACTCTGGGCATGCAACAGTCTGGGTGGTACACTTCTTTGAGGCTTCTACACACCATAATCTTCCGGATGTGGGAAAGACAGTGAAGATGGACTCATCAGAGAACAATACATGTTCCACAATGTCCACAGTCCAAGATTTTCACTGCCGACACCATTGAAACCGACGTTTGGCATTGGCACGAGTGACCAAAGGTTTGGCTATAGTAGCCCAGCCATGTACACTGACCCTGTGGAGCTCCCAATGAACAGTTTTGGTGGAAACAGGAGAGTTGAGGTGCAGATTTAATTCTGCAGTGAGTTGGGCAGCTGTGGTTTTGTGTTTTGGAAACAATTTGAGTTAGCACCAAGACATCCCTTTCAGACAGCTTCCCCTTGCTTCGACAGTTACTCCTGTTGGATGTGGGTCGTCCTTCTTGGTTCTATTCTAACATTACCCTGGATACCGTGGCTCTTGATACATCACAAAGACTTGCCGTCTTGGTCACAGAGGCGCCAGCGAGACGTGCACCAACAATTTGTCCTCTTTTGAACTTTGATATGTCGCACATAATGCTGTGTGCATTGCAGTATATTTCATTACTCTGCTAATGAAACCTGCACACTCTGCTCTTACTGGTGGAATGTGCGATCAATGAAGATCGGCCACCAGGCCGGTCACATTTAGCCATGAAACCTCCAACACTAAATTGGCCAGTGTTTCAGTTTCATTGTCCAACCCCTATATAAATTTTATAGAGTTTTAACAGCTATAGCTGCCTAGCACTTAATTCATTCAATCTCTCTTCCCTATACCGCGAATTTAAAGGAAAAGACAAAGGGAAGTGGGAGTGCTGCTAATTACAATTACGTCCTTAACAGAACATTATCATAGAAGCTTTCTTTCATGTAAAAAGAACACCACCACCACCAAGTTATTCCTCTTATGCAATGCTAAAACTAAACACGACAACAACAATATCATTTATTCTGCTGCTCTTCAATATTTAATAATCCATGAGGGATCTAATGGATCCTTTAATTTAGCCCTGGTACGATTTCCTGGTACAAAAGCATGCATGTGCGTGTTTACGAATCTATGCTACTAGACTGGTTCATTATATTGTTAGGAATTGAAAAGCTACAGTGCCTAATCATTAGTTACCTTGAAGTGAACAGGCTTTGGTTTACACTTCTGCAAGCTTTAGATAAAACAGGTTTAATTAAATTAAGTTTTATTTAGTTTATATAGCGCTTTTCACAATGGTCAGTGTCCCAAAGCAGCTTTACAGATCTAATTTTATATATACTATAACTATATATATATATAACTATAGGAACCTCCGTAGTCCAGGTAGGGACTTGGAGACGTGGAGGCCAATGGTGACCATTGTATTTATTCCCATTTATTCCAGGAATGGAACCCAGGACCTAAACGTGCAAGGCAGGTGGATCATCATTATCAGTCTCTGATGAGCAAGCCGGTGGAAAGGAAAAACTCTCCGAGATGTTTGAGATGTTGAGATGAGAACCAGACTCAACAGGGAAACAGACCTTCTTTTTGGTGACATCAGATAGTAGGAAATGTTCATACCGTGTGTAAATTTGCTTGTCTGTTAATGAGCTGGAGCTGGTACAGTATGATCTAACGTCTGCATTAGACCAGAGATAATCCGACAGACATCATCGATAAGGAGACGGCCCTATTTTTTTTTTCCTGACTCAATGAATTTATTTATTTATTTTAAATATTCCATCACCGAGCTCAGCTGCTGAGCAAATTAAGCTTTCTTGGCCTGACTATAGGAGACGAGCATTACTCAGGTTTTTAGCCCTAATTAATGAGAGGAATGTCTGGAGGTGGTAGCACTGGGTGGGCTGCAAGCCGGCGCGGAATTCGTTTGTAACCGTTCCAACAGTGATAGCGATTGAGCTTCTCATCTTCCAGGGTGGCAGTTCATAGCACTCTAAAAAAAAACTTCATAGTACAGTATATATATATATATATATATATATATATATATATATATATATATATATATATATATATATATCTGCTCCTCCTGTTTTCATCATGTAAAGCGAATGTTGAAAAAGCTTCATGAATCATAGTGACCACTGAACATGAAGAACAACACAACCGATCCCTGAAGAACTCCAGCATCACGGCCGCTCGCATGTACTGCACCCCTGAGAGGAACGCAGGGACGAGAGCCAGATGCTGTTGTGGATATAATCCACAGCCAGGTTCGTTTGCATCTCATGAAGATCTGTCGCTGCTGATTAGAGGCCAAAGGCTGAGGAAGAAGATATTCTGACAGCAGGGGCCCAGAATCACATCACAGCTCCTATTTTCTCATCTCCCCGTGTAACACCCCGCCCCCTCCCTTTCTCCACATATCACTAATGTCCCTGTAAAACCAGAGATGATGATCAGGATAGATGGCTCATGTGGGTCCATTATCCTTCAGACGGACACCAATCAGCCAAAAACGAGGCAGCCAGAAGCTCACACCGAGGTGGCTTGGTTAATATAAGGCTGATTAGAAAATGGGAAAGGACAGGAAAAGGACACGACTGCTGTAGATCAGGCGGAGAGACGAATCGTACAATTATTGCCGGCACATCGTGCAGTACAGTAATATGCCCTTACATTTTAAACGGAAGCTCCTCGGATAGTGAAAGCATCAGGGGTTTGTTCGGGGCGAGGATGTAAGGCGTGTCGCCCCTGAAGCACACACACATGGGAAAGAGGAGAGACACCGAGGAATGTGACAGATGCTGTTTCAGCTGTATTTTTATTCTCAGCAGTAATGCTTTAATTCTTTCTTTAAGAGCTATTTATGGATCGATCACAGCTGTCGTTTGAAACAAAGGCCAAATTTTTAAGCGCAAAAGAACAAAAACAACTCGTATTTAGAATCATTCTTCACTTCTCAACTGGAATAGAACACTATACGGTACATACGGTATATATACATATACAGTATATATACACTATAAAAACGTAATGACTTCTGTTAGAGAATTACAAAAAAAAAAGGGGGGGAAGCGAATAGGAATTTACAAATAGGAATCACCATAGGCCACCTAGGATGTTATCACGATACCCAGGTGCCAATACTTTTTGTACTGCGATTCTATCACATATATAACAGACTTAAGTTACAATTCTAATCAAAGTTAGCAAATACTGTAATTTGCTCCTATGACACGGGGGACGCTGTGCTGCCTGCACAAAGCATGCATGATTCAGAGTGCTCCACCTGTAGGACTAAAGTGGAACTGCAACATTTTATGACCTGAAATGCTAACACAAACACATTTCAAATTAATAAAAAAATTAATAAAATCGGTCAGATTTTGCAGGCACTGTAAGGATACAGGATCCATGACTGAATAGATTTTTTTCTGAGGAGCGGTCATGAAGAATCAATACATACGTGCTCGGCAAATGCAGACAGAAAAAAAGAAATTAAATAAATTCTACTAATACATTCTACTAATGTAACCTCACATAAGCTTGTTGCTCTTATCAAGGGGCGGTGCTCAGATCAGGAACATATTGATTTACATAGACACTGAAACAGTGTGTTCAGAAGAGGAGTAAACCAGTACTGCATTATTTGAGGGTGTATTTCAGGTGTCGCATTAACACAGCCGAGACCCGGGTTACGTTGTTAAAGACGTAGTAAAAGATTGTGTTTATTCATCGTTCTTTATTATAATAATCATAATAATCATTAATATTGTTTTCAATAGGGTTGTTCTTAAGATGTGAAATCATCACGACTTTGCTCACGAGTTCCTCTTGCATCCTCCTGTTTACTCTTTCTAAAAGGATTCTCGACTGTTCTCCTTTCATCACCGATCTGACATGATTGAGGTTGTTTATTCGAGTCTCATCAATCCAAGCAAGTGGGCGGACAGGCTTTGACAGCCGGGCCGCTCCTGTCCATATTTACAGCTACACGGCATTCACTTATCACGCAGGACTGAAATTAAATTAAACCGCAAATCAGACCTTTCATCCACTCGTCCCTGTTACGCTAAATAAAAACAGAGGGCATAACAACCGACACCCAGGCTTGTTTGCTCACGATTTTATTTCCGCATCATCTTGTGTAAATCGGGCTTGGAGGTAGAACACGGGCCATCCAGACCGAACGCAAACTCGTCATGATCGTCCTCAGATCAGGAACATATTGATCTTGTTATGAGATTTCTCAGACAAGGTGTAAAGGCCGCTAATATGTATCGATCATGGCTTGAGACGTTCACGTGCTGCGCAGAGAAAATAGATGGGATAGTGTTCGAATTAGGCTGCTACAACCACAAAATGATAATCACTGCAACACTGCACGCACAGCCGAGATTGTGATTCAGATAGCGAGTATGGAAGCTACAGAACGGCAAAGCTTAATCCACTCCTTTTACTGTGAAAACCCACCGCTGCCATGCTGTTTTAATCACTCCGACACGCAGGCCAAATACTTCAGACTGAATCACTGCAGACGCGAGATCAAACGGCTCGTCCGCGGCAGCTGGAGGATGAAAAAAAAAAAAAAGTTATAAATGTCATCTTTGGGGAAACTTTTGAACTCCTCTGGTTTAATAGATGATTGAACATTTACCCTTCGCCTCTATTCAAATGATTTTCAGTAGTTTAAGTGGCGAACAAACACAGGGGCATTGATGCGCGAGACGGCACACGGCGGTTTGCTTAGTAACCCGATAAGCCGGCTCTGTGCAAAACAGCACGGCCATTCTCTCAGCGTTGTTTGTACGGGAACGTAATATGTATGGAAGTTGGATCTGCTATTTTTGGAGCAAAACAAAAATAGATACGCTAAGGTGTGTCAGGATACCACAGGCCGCCTGTTCTGTAGTGTGTACAGTTCCAGGGACAAAGTGCTTCATTTTCTGGTTTGCTCGACACACACACACACACACACGCACACACTCACACACACTCACACACACACACACACACACACACACACACACACACACACACACACACACACTCACACACACACACACACACTCACACTCACACTCACACACACACACTAACCCTCACACACACACACACACACTAACCCTCACACACACACACTAACCCTCACACACACACACTAACCCTCACACACACACACTAACCCTCACACACACACACTAACCCTCACACACACACACTAACCCTCACACACACACACACACTAACCCTCACACACACACACACACACACTAACCCTCAAACACACACACACACACACTAACCCTCAAACACACACACACACACACTAACCCTCACACACACACACACTAACCCTCACACACACTAACCCTCACACACACACACACACACACACACACACACACACACACACACACACCTCATCTGAACTTTGCAAGAAGCTCTACAAAGCATGAGGCATGTTGTAACTTCATTAATAAAAATAATAATAGTACAGGTATTACTATTTATTATTATTATTATTATTATCATTATTATTGTTATTATTATTATTACTACTACTACTACATGTCATCACATCAATTTTCCTTTTCCAACACCAAAACACGGAATATCAGCTGATATTCTTGAAAAACTACTATGTTTTTTTTTTTAAACAACTAAAATCACTTACAACAAATAGTCAAGTCTTTTAAATATGGAATTGAATTTGTGTCAAAAAGCGATAAACAAAAATAAAGGAATTGGTGTCAAACCTTGGGTGAAAAAGTGAATTTTCAGATAGGATCATATTACACCATTTTACATAATACTTACTGCCAATTATATTTTTTATCAGATAAAAAGAAACATATTTAAATACAATAAATAAAGAAAGAAAGAAAGAATAAATACAATTTCATGCCCTTTTATGTAGTGTTTACTTTTTTCTCTCTCGATGATATTAATTATCATTAAGATGAAACTTGGCTTATTAAGATTTCACATGACAACCCTGAAAAAACTCTAAATTGTTAAGATATTGCAATATGAATTCGACATGGTTACGGACACTACAGATTTGGCGGAAAGAATTCCTTAATGTTGCACGGAATGCTTTAACTTAAGCAACATTTTTATTTATTTATTTATTTATTTATTTTTACAGGTCACATGCTTCAGAAACCTTTAGTATCAATACTCAGAGAAATATGAATCATTTGCATTTTCATTTAAATGATTATTGTTTGACGAGAGACAGTACAACACTGAAACATGGCCATTTTTGGGGTGCATATAAAATCATCTCTCCACACCGGCTGACGCAAGATCACTTCCATGTTGCATTAATCTTTGGCGCACACATTTTCTGTATTATACGTAGAACACTGAAAAAGTACAATCCGCACCAATACTGTGTTTTGGCTGATAAGAATGTTTTTATTTCAGTTTTGCTCTTCAGTTTTTCAGTTTCGCTGGTGGCTTTTTTCAGTTTTGCTTCTCAGGTTCTCGGTTTCGTTGCTGCGCTTTTGAGTTTCGGTCCTTTTGAAAAAATTTATTTAGAGTTAGAGTTATGCTGACTCATTGGCCAACAGCTATGGGGCGTGTCTTATACAGTGCTGCATCCTCATTGGGAAGCTGCTGGTAGGCGGGATTTACAGCACAGCATTCTCATTGGCTAACTTTTTTAAAACTCTCCTAGCCTCGCAGAACAAGTTTAATATCAGGGTTTCTTTTCTTTTCTAGATTAAAAGCATTATAATGGTTATTTCATATTCAGTAGTTTATGATCTACATCTAGAACAAAAAAGAATTGAATCAGAATCTCAATAGGCTCAAATAGGTGCATTTTTTATTATAACCTGGTAACTAATTGTATTATTAAAATGATTATTAACTAATAATATCCAATCCACAATTGTTTTTTTGCTGATAGCCATACTGGGGGTTGAACTGGAGCCATCACTCATTATTATTATTATTATTATTATCAGTAATAGTAGTAATAGTACAAGTAATCTTACATTTCAATTGCTACTGTATTATCACCATGGGGACGATTGGCATTCGAACCTTTTCTCCAGCAGGCCTCAATGAGCCTTGTGCACCCATCACTGTTTCACTGCTTGTCCTGTCTTGGACCACTTTAGGTTGGTACGTACTAACCACTGAACAGCACAAAAAACCCTGCTGTTTTAGAGACGCTCTGACGACCACCAGCTCTCGTCAAAGTCACTCAGATCTTTACGTTGCCCATTTATCAACTTGAACTGATTGTTCACTTGCTGCCTGATTTATCTCCCCCGATAATCAATGTTGTTTACTGATTTATTGATTTATGGAATGAGGGATGAGAATGGGAAATATTGCACTCCTTACGAACATGCACATTCTGTTCCCGGTGGGTCGTACATCCTTAAATGTCTTTTTTTGTTTTTTTTTAGCGCTGTATTATTTTCATGAATTGTTGTCTCGCATGCACGTTGCGATCACAATCAGTCGCTAATTAGCCATCAGTTTGGGTTAAACACCGGTCTAGCGGTTGCTGAGCTGTTAAACACAGGTCTAGAACTCCTGTATAATGCGCTTGGACAGTGTGTGTCGGTGAGCATCACTACGTGTCACCATGAGCCGAGATTCTCCAGTCTTAATAATTTCAGAAGGGACGAACGGCAAAGGCCTTGGGAGGTTTAAAGTTGTCATCATCCATCAGTGCACTCAGGATGACTCAGGGAGCTCGCGGCAGAGCCAGCGGAAAGTCGGAAGACTTAGCAACAAAATTCTGAAATATACGTCCATCCTCTACTCGGCTTACAGACAGGCACTAATTCACACAGGTCATGTATACCCGTGTGTGTGTGTGTGTGTGTGTGTGTGCGGGGGTGTTAGATTTTGACACACACGATGACAGTTCAACCCTCTTGTGATTACTCACCCCGTGTTCATTATTGCATACCTGCATCCAAACACTCTCGATTATCTGCTACACGCACAGTAAGATAAGGAGCGAGTAATATTTTCTCCTGAATAAACCAGACAACGCAGGTTCTGTCAAACTCTCTCTCGGATTGTGTCGTTGCGCTTGAGCAGAGGAAAGAAAAGGAGAGTAAATATTTGCAATAAGTCAAAGTCAGAGCTTTCGAGCTTAACACTGCATGCGCACATCTGGTTCTAACTGATTGTGAATCCGAATTGATTTAGCCGTAGCCAGGGTGGTGTTGCACAAAATCTGCCGCAGTATTACATGACATCACATGCATGAAGTGCGTTTTCCCCACATATGGCCGATAAAGAATTTAAATAATTCGAATTCTTTTGAGATTTAAGAGTTTTGTGATGCAGGTAGTTCAATCACGAAAGTAGTTCAATCAGTCCATCAGACAGAAAATGTCTGTCCTGTAAAGCTGTCCTGATGGTAGATAATCCTAATTTCCTCAACAACATCCTCAAATCCTCACAGAGTTCACTGTCCAATACAGTGGAAAACAGCTCTGAGACAAAAATGTCCACGATTCCCCTCATGATTTAAAGGTGCAGAGACAAACTATGAGATTAAATGCTCCTTAAGCGCAGTAACGGTTACGGCCACATGATGGCAGTGTGGGGAAAAGGGTCAAGTTTTAGTCAAGTGGATGGTTACATTTTATATTCGTATCAACGTACTTAAGAACAAATCGGACTTATGGACGCGCTCCCGGTTCGTAAGTAGGAGACCTACATGTCTGTTAAAAAAGTGTTAAAAAGGCATTTTAACATTTATTAGGTACTTATATTAGTTTTTAGAAAATTTTAGAAAACCTATAAGCAACCCAGAAAGTGCTATTGAATCCAAAATGGCCACGCCTAGAAATTGGAAAGAATCAACAGTCTACCTTTCAATCACAGATCTAATAACTACCTCCACTCTTCCGGGGAGGGCGTTCCACGACATTTTTGGAATGAGAATGACAACAGCATTAGTGAGGTCAGATACAGATGTGGAGTGAGGAGGCCTGGGGCACAGTCTGAATTCCTTTTATCCCAGAGGTATTCGGCGGGGTTGAGGTCAGGACTCGAGTTCTTCCAACCTAACCACGCCAAATGTGCAGAGGGAAGGGAAATCGCAATGCTACGGCATACAAGGACGTCCTATGTGTGCTTCCATCGTTATGGCAACAGTGTATAGAAGGCACATACTGTATACAGTAGGGGTTGGATGGTGAGGTCTCCATATATAGTCTACTTTTTGCAATATAGTGTAGCTTAGTCATTACGCTTTGTGATAAATGCACTGTACTGTACCGTACCTTTCCAGCATCATCGTGGTGATATTTTCTATAGTACAAGTTCTGTATAAATATCCTTTACATAGAAATACACATACAGTGTTCCATTAAAAACGTATTATAGTATACTATAAGTCATGTTTCCAGGTTAAACATTCATATTGCATGTATATATAGAATTTTTTTGTCTTTGTTGGTTCTTGTCCCTCATCATATTGTGCATAATGCATCAGTATATATCTAAAAAAAAGAACAAAGGCTGGAGGAAACCAAGAATGATTAACCAAAAATATTGCTTTGTATTCCACCAGGTTAAAAATCAGTCGAATAGGTTCAGAACCGCATAATGAAGAATAAAGAAGAAGAATTCGCACTGCAATTTCTGTCTCTCCTAGAAACATCCATGCAACACCACCTTAAATTTCCAACGCACCGCGGTCTTCCAGTTAGGACCTGTTACCATGGAAACCTTGCTCTTGCAGAGCCATTTGCAAAGATACAGTAGAGAAAGCGCGCTGGGACGTGTATTCATCGAACGAGAACACGGCGTGCGTGTACATAAAAGCAAGTAAGCAAAGGTTGAATCGATTAAACGTGTGCATTGTGTGTGCGCATCTGGGAGAATTTCTCGGTTTTATGGAAATCTCACGACGCCTCCGTGCGTCACCAGGCACCGTGCGTTTACAGTAAAATGGCACAGCGAAGGTTTAGAAGCATGTCGGAAACGGTATTGTTCAGCTCCAAGCACATGCCTACAGGGAAGGGAAAAAAATGAACATAAATGGGATGACTCAAAATTATATAAACGAATAGTCATGTCATGTTATATGGGAAAAAAATGAAAAAGGAAGACGCAGCTATTGGTTGGAAAGTGGAGTTGTGGAACACACCATGCCTTCCGAAACCCTTTTTCCCTTGTGGGAAAGACCCGATTATCGTCACGTCTCATAGAACTGGTAAGAACGTTCTAATGAATTATGAGCATTCGGTTCAATTCAGATGTGACATCAAATACGGCCGTCTGAAATAAAGAAATAAACAGCTTAGGAAGTGTCTGACCGTTTTGACCGATGCGGCCAAAGGTAAACTCGGTCAACAGTTCTTGTGAGGATTTAACAGTGGCGGTACAGTGGCTTAGTGGTTCTGTCGCCTCGCACCTCCACATCCCGGGTTCGATTCCCACCCTTAGGGTCTGCGTGACACAATGGAGTTTCCTCCGGGTTCTCCGGTCTCCTCCCACAGTCCACAAACATGCAACTGGCATTCCCAATTTGCCTGTAGTGTGTAAATGAGCATGTGAGTGTACTGTGTGTATGCCCTAAGTCTCCTGGGATAGGCTCCAGGCCCTACGTGATCATGTATACAGGATAAAGCGGTACAGATGATGAGCGAGTGATTCAACAGTGAAGTGTGTAACGTTACTGCATCACAACACCCAGGGTTTCATTTTATTAAAAAAAAAAAAAAAAAAGGCATGCTGCATGCACAAAGGCTTGTTGTGTGTATCTGTGTGTGTGTGTGTGTGTGTGTGTGTGTGTGTGTGTGCGCCCACATGTTATAATGCATGTAGAGGAGGAGAAGAGTCATGCAGCTGTGCTTGATCGAGGGGGAGACACAGTTTAATACCGTGCAGATGTGCAGGGCCGGTCGCGGGCATGTGCTTCACACTCGGGAAGAACGGCAGGATCTAGCTATTGTAGCAAGAGAGACTCAACAACCTCGAAACGTAAAAACCGAAGCCAGAGGAAATGGTGTCATACAGTCATACAGAGGCGAGCATCTGCATGAGGTGACGTGGGAGATAAATATATTTCAGTCAGGAAAGCACACACACGTGCACATGCACATACGTGGACGCGAGTGTCTGGAATTAATTAATCACTTAGACCCTTAGCTTTTCCAAACCATTTTTGAAATATGAAAGATATGCCATTTTAGCTGGTGCCAAAGATTCCTTTCAGCCGCAGGACACATGTGAGAGTTTGATGAAAACGCGAACAGCACATTTTTCACCTAATCAAATAACACATGCAGCCGGGAAAAAAAAAAATCGCCCAAACTGGCAGCGCTTGAATGGCTGAGGACGCATAACGCATTCTTCCCAACCTCAATAACCTCATCCCGATGGTGGGGACAAGGAGTGGGGGCCAGGGGTGAGAACGAGGGGTGGGGAAATGGGGGGAGTTTGCATTCTACAGTCTGTACTTTTTGAATAACCCTCCTCCCTAATGTGTGTAAAAAGTCAAGTCTGTTATTTTTCCATTTCTCGACTCATGGAAAATCTCCACACGCGTGTTTTTAAGTCTTCTGCGTGAATGACAGATCGCCTCAAGGTGCCAAAACAGTTAGTTCCGTTTTAATCGGAACGGCAAAAAAAAAAAAAAAAAACCGGCAAATCTCCGCTAGATATTTTTCCATAGACGAAGCCCTGCCTTTAAATCGAGGTACTAGTTCGCTGCCCTGGGGCCATTTTGGCATAACATGGATTTTTATGAAGCCTTAAACGACTTCCATTTTCCACAATGCACAATTTATGTCATTAATCACGTCACTTCCGAAACCGAGCTCCAAGCCTCCCTTTAAAGTTCCCGAAGCATCAAAAAAAAAAAAAATGGACCGATGGACACTTGACGGACTTGAGGACGGACGCAATAGTCCACACCCTGCTCTCACACATTACACACAAAGCCCTGTCGCCAAACTTTTTTTTTTTCCTCCTGCCTCCAAAGAGAATTAGTCCAAATGGCAGAAGCAGATTTTGACCTTTAACCCGAAACGAATGACTGAGATGAGATGTGCTGAAGTGCGGTGTCCGCTTACACTCTACGTCCTGAGCTCCATATCCGTGTATCTGCGGAGAGCGAGCCCATCAGCGGACGCGTCCGTAATGGAGTTTGGCGAATGAGGAATAATGTTCACGCTGTGATTGCCTACCAGTCTCTTCTCATTTCATAACAGAGTGTACTATTAGGTCTTGAATGCACCAGTGGGCTTACTTCCAACAGAGCATCATGAATTATTAGCGATCAATAAGAAGCGAACCAATAAAAATACAGCAGCTGTGACTTCGAAACCTTCCGTGAGCTCTCGGGGAAAAAAACTGCGGATCGTGACGGCAACGTGTTAACGAGAGCATTTGCGTGTTTTGAGTTGTAATTATGACAAATGTTTTTGGATTGTAATCTAAAATGTATTCTAAAATGGCCATAAATACAAGTTCTTTCTTTTTCTGAAGTGTGGAAACATTTTCTTGTATATCTGTCTGGCCTGTCTGTCTGGCCTGTCTGTCTGGCCTGTCTGTCTGTCTGGCCTGTCTGTCTGGCCTGTCGTTAAAAAATAAAAGGTATGGAAAAAGTCTTGTAAAAGTCTTGTTCTAAGTATTTCAATGATTTCTCTACAATGTGTTTAAATGCATGTAGAAAAAATGTTTTTACAGATGTTCACACATTACATTAACGGCACAGAAACAAAACTGCTCTGAGGTGATGTTGGTGTAAGCTGGGCTGTAAGATGGGCTTTACGCTCATGAAAATGGGGGTCAGAAGAATCCTGGGCCCTTTAAATGGACAATAAAACTTGAGAACCTCTGGTTTATTCGCATATATTTCATGCTATGTGATTTTATGTCCTAATGAGAATTCAGAAAGCGATGCTCCTGCCCTGATATCATTCTAAAGTACTTGCAGTCCAAATAAAACCTGCTGTTGAGAAGTTACAGTGCATACAGTGCAGTGTATCTCGGACTCGTGAACCTACCATCAATTTACCAGATCTAAAAAAGTGGCACTTTTGTTCTCAGTGATTACTCGACAGTTAAGGCTTTGACTCTTCAGTAGGATGTGAGTTCAAATCCCGTACTGCTGAACAACCTTGTTGGTCAAGGTCGATAATCTTACTCTGATCTTAGTCTCATCTTTCCTGCATTCCTAAATTTAATTTCAAACTGCTACGACGTCAACATCGTGAGAACACACACTGAAACTGACATGAAGTTTGAGACGGGCTTGGTTCAGGAGAAATCGTATTGTGAAACTATGATAAAAAGTTGCCAACTTAAAAAAAAAAAAAAAAAAAGGAATGAATTAGATCTGGAATATGGAAATGTATTACTAGGTTTTACATTTTATAGGTTCTTTGTGCTTTTTTTTTTGGTAATGAACGCAGTCCAAAAACTTGCTGGATTTTGGGGACGGAAATCACCAGTCACGCCCCGATACGACATTATTGTAATACTTTGGTGCTGATTCGATTAAAATTGCGATTTTATAAAAATCAAAAATCGTTATTACATTATCCCTGATTTTGTTACAATTTTAAAACTTTAAAAAACGTGGACGAATAATCAAAAATAGCTCATTTCTTATAACATTGGTTTTCTAACTCAAAAATTATTTTTTCTAAAATATAGATTTTTTATATTAAAAAAATATAAAAAATAAAAAACCATGAAAAAATACACAATATACAGTATATATATATATATATATATATATATATATATATATATATATAAAATTAAATATTAATAAAAAAAATTTAAACAATAGCACAGATCTCCATCATCCACTGTAACTATTATTCCTAAACAAATTTAGTAAATAATTCACTCCTACCGCTGTAAATAGTTCAGAGTGCGCCACCTGTAGGATTATAACGTAACGTTCAGGTTGCGCACGGGGATTGAGTGGCTGCGATCACGCGGGCGCATGCGGCTTCTAACGCAGGCACACGGGACTTCTAATGCATCCGATTTTTGACTAATTAACGCTTGTGGTATGTATGTACTGTGTGTGTGTGTAATGAGTAATGTGTGGGTTCGAGACAAATTCGCTCACAGAGTTTGGGGAAAAAGGCAGATCGGAGGCTTTTAACACACACGATGTTTGATAATGTAACGGCATAAAAATGCGCTTCTGCGCTCGATTCAGAATCGTTTATATGCGTAAATCACTGGTCACAAATCAAATTGAAAACCAGCCAATTCTGCTCACTGGTTGATTCATTATAAACGTAAAAATAGTTTTTAAAAATTGAATTTGGATACAAGAATCGACACACAAAAGAATCACGATTCATAACTGAATTGATTTTCCCTCATCTCTACTGAATATCTTGTTTAGTGTTGGACTGGACTCCTGGCTAAAACCTTTTCCCATACATTGATTTACTTTTGGTGGCTTGACCCAGTATCAACTCTGAACTCATTTTATTTTTTTGTTAAAGTGGCGAAAATCTTATATTATCGTGGAGCTGCACACATGGCTCTGATTTGCTCAGCCCCTTCTCGCACACCCACTCCTTACACAAACACATTGTCAACAGCACCGTCTGTGAATAGCCCCTCTTTGTGCACACTCTGAATCGGATGTGCTCATGAAATGTTTGCGAACATACGACGGTCCGTGTTGTTGAGCGGTTGGTTTGGCAAAAGCTTTTCACTTTTAAGACATTTTATATTACATAACCACTCTCTTCACTCTGTTCCAACCACTCCGCATTCAGCATCAGCAGTTTACTAATCACCGTCCTGATCACCCGTCATCATCTGCACCCGTTTCTGACTGGTTCGGGCCTTAATTTAGATATTTTTTTGTTTTTTAAATGCTTGAATAATTCATAGCTTAACAAACAAAGACATTCCTCTGAAACTGTTCAGGTACAGGGACTGGACGGAAAACTAGAGCCTTCCGGAAGCCTGGAGAACTATTCCTCAAGACTACATGAAAAATACAACAGAGTCTGACCGTTTGGAAGCAAAAAATTAAGAAATGAGGAGGCTCCAGACTCCTGCACAGGACTATAGCTCTCCATTAAATGCATACCAAAGAACCTTCTGAGGGAAAATGATTTGCAAGTGCTCTCGTTATTAGTCGCAGCATGATCACGAGTGGGAGGAAGCATTGTTGTTGGTCAGTGTTGCCAGATTGAGCAGGTTTCCATTTTCTATCTACTTTTTTTTAATTTTTTTTATCGTCGCGGCCTGGAACAATGTGTCCTTGGCAGGTAAGTCGACTGCTTGCGCGAGAGGGTAATGTTAATGTTGATTCTTTAACTCTGTTTGCTCCCTCAATCCGATGGAATGTTCCGGTAAACCAATCCTGAGAAGCCACGAAGACATTCAGAGCAATGTATTCAACGTCCAAATGAAATATATATATGTGTACATGTACGAATACAGTAAGTATGAGAGGGTATTGGAACATTGGGCCGTCACTCGTACAGGGGGCGGGGCTAATCCGCTCGCATGGCTGAATCAAATCCTGCAAACTAAACTACTAAATAATACGCGGTAATAAATCCTGCATGCGGTGTAATAGGAAAGTACGCGGCAGGTTCAGAGCTTCTGTGGTTACAAAACAGGGATGTCCAGGTCACCGCTGTGAGAAATTTCTTGATAATTCAAAGCAAATCGTTGCTAATCAAAGCTAGTCGCAGGCACACTGCTGACAATTGTGCGAGTTCATAGCCAACAATGTGTGTGTGGGGGATTAGCATGGGTTTTACACCAGACTTCCATCAAAGTTACCTCAGAAATACATTTGTACCATTGTGTAGCTAACGTAAAGTCAATTCCCAGATGATTACAAGTGATCAAGAATTTAAATACCAGACACTTCAACATGCCGTCACTAATAATTTGGACAAGGAATATGGACAAGGAGCCTCCCGGTCACGAATAAGTAAATAAGGTCTGAGTATCAATACTATTTCGATATTTGTAGGATTGGCAAACTAGGGAGGTCATTAAACATATCCGTGCAAAATGAAGGTGTAGAGTAAAGTGTTGTTTAACGTGTAAGCACTCACCCTTCTAGTATTATCCAGGACGCGTGCGTCAGGACGACCGTAGTTCGGCGGGTTAGCATGGGGGTCGTAGCCTAGCCTGGCGAGCATCGGCGCAATGACGGGCATGTCCCTCAGTACGTCCACTGGGATCTTGCCCACCCACTTGGACAACGCCTCCACGTTGACTGGCTTGATCACCTGGTCTGTGGAGCGCTCGACCCTGCGAAACACAACAAGCTCCGAGATTAGCGCCAACGCTTTGTCATTCCTCGTAGCTGCCTAATTAGCCCCAAATGCATCATGAGAGAGAATTCGATAAAGCTCGGAGCCTTCCTCCATTTACAGAAGCATGTAAAATGGTTTAAATGAACAATTTCAGTCGCTGAGATCATCTTCTCGTTGCCACGCATCATGTTTCATTGGCTACATAATGTTCGAATTTCATTAAGATTATGCCAATGGCACTAATGGCTCTATTAAAGACAGAGTCCCAATAATTCTCCTTAACCAACCGGTTATAGTCCACAAAACACACAATAACGAAGATTGCAGTGATGCAGCTCAAATAATGCCATATTAACCCTTTGGTCTATGGTATCGCTCGAATTCGTATAATTCGCAGCAAAACCCAGGGATTTCACACAGCTCGAACAAAAACAAGATTGTTACCATGGTTACAGTGGGACTCCCTTTAACTGGGAATCTTTCAGAAACAAATTCATGAGCAGATTGAAAATGAATCATGCATTATGTCACACCCGTGCTAAATTATTGATCTCTGGGAAATAAAATATTCAGCAAGTTGAGAAGAGCTGTTGTTTATTAAAGAAAAAAAAAAAAAAAAAAAACACATCATCACCCATTCAGGTCAATAATTTTTTGGTATTCGGTTTTTGGTGCTCATACAAAACTAGTAGTCTAATAAAAGAGACAAAGTAATAGATAAAGATATTATGGTAAGATATTAATAATGATTACTATTTTATAACAATGCAGCACGGGGACATAACATAGTGGTTAGCACCTTGGCCTGGTACCATCTTCAAATTGCACCTGGGCTCCATGTGCATGGAGTTTGCATGTTTTTCTCAAACTTGGTGGGTTTCCTCCGGGGTACTCCAGTTTCCTCCCCACACGCAGAACTGGCATTCCCAAAATTGCTCGTGCGAGTATGTGTACATGTGTGCCCTGCGGATGTGGAACGGATTGGCACCCTGTCCATGGTGTACCCCGCCTCGCTCCTCAAGTCTCCTGGGATAAGCTCCTGGCCCCTGTGACCCACTATACAGGATAAGTGGTATAAATGATGAATGAATAAATATTATTTTATAATATTAAATAATATTTTTTTCCCGGTTAGACTTGAACACTCCTGTCAGTACAATACTTTTCTCTCAAAACTTTTCTGATGCTGAACTTTCCACTGCCTCTGAACCACAGGGAATGGGGAAAAGTGCTTAAGTAGAATGTTATGCATTACCGCCGTCTCCCTCCCCGCTCACTTTCACTGCTTTTTAAGCAAAGACTATTCGAGGCCACCTTCGTTATTCCCGCTGTAGAGGCGACTAGAAGCAGCTGGGAAACAGATTACAACAGTCGCTCCTCGTCTGTAGTGGGAGCGAGGGGAATCTCCAGCGAAACCCTGAAATTCGACACTGGAAAACCGCGTGGAAAACAGCGGTACATGACATGCCCAGAAAGATTGGATTATTTTATTTATTTATTTTTTCCATTCTTTTATTTCCACTGAGCCTGCTGTAAGTAGGGTAAGGCCTCCAGCGTGACTCACACTGCCATGTGCATTCGAGTTTACGAGCGTACGAGTGTATGGCCCAGAAGCAAGTATGACTGCCTGCCTCGTCACGTCTCCTTGGGCATTTTTTTTTTTTAAACACTCTCAGAACTGCCCGGTTCAAACTGAAGGATCGGTATGAGAGCACAGTTTTTCTCTGAGACAGTCAGTTCCTCCCCCACTCAGACACACTGGAGATTATGGCCGAGACTATCGAAAACTCTGGCTTCGCTTCATCACATGACTTCATCACTACTTGGCCGGATCCAGGCTCTATCGCTCACTAGCTCGAGCTAGCGGTTAGTTTTACCGAGCAGCTTCACACTCTTAGAAGTTAGAGACCCGGGCTTCTCCCCTGACGCCGCGCAGTCCATTTACATTAAAAATAATTGCTGCTTTACGTGTCAGACTCCCTGGCCGATACACTGCTTTACTTCAATAATCCATCTACGTTTGAATTCTACGTCGGCACTTACTACATGATTAATAGGCTTGTTTCTGTCTAAAGACACATGCAATTGCTTTACCCTTCCTTTTTTTTAAACTATAGCTCTAGATATTCTCCACTAATGGAAGCTGGCACTAAGTTTCACTCTAAAGCGATGCTCTTAGAAAAAGAAAAAGAAAATAGAGAAAGCCGAATCAGGCAGTCTCTCTCTCTCTTTCTCTGATGAGTCATGCCGTTCTCAAGAAAAATAAGATCTTCTGTCATTTGCTGTTGCTATGGCCAACTAATGGAGAGCCAGCATCGTTTCAATACGCTGATGCTAATTGGAATGAAGATACAATGCTACAAAGACACCCTTTGAGTTGGCATCTGGAAGAATTTGCAATTCAAAAAAAGATGTCACGCCGGTATTATAAAGGACGGCTCATGGTCGGTAGAGAACAAACCTGACTGCTGACAGATCTGCAGATTGGACATTATCATACTGTAGATGAGAACGTCTGGAACAACTATCGGAGATGCACTGATAACTTTTTTCAGAATGAGTACAATATTTAAAAAATCGATTCAGTTATGAATCGTGATTCTTTTGTGGGCCGATACAGGTATAGCCTGATCAACTCCGAAATCGGTTTTTAAACAATTACGTTCATAGCCGCAGAGTGGCGTAGTAGTAAAGTGCTCGCCCCATCATCTGGTTTGATCCCCAGGTGATGCTGTAGCCTCTCATAGCCGAGCCAAAACTAATCTGGACAAAAGAAATGTAATATTGAATATCGTGATTCTTCATTGAGACAGAATCACAATCTTAATCTAATCAGCACTGTGATAATATCGGAACGGGTGGTCCCTGGAGATTATTAGTGTATATTAAACGATCAGGTGCATTAGGAAACATTTCATTTCGTTCTGTTTACGCCGATTGCCCTCATGTGTTACTAGCAATAAACTCCCAACACCAGTACAATATTTTTTTCTTTTAACTGATTTACATCATTCCAACTCGACCGTTTGCCACTGGATGCTGATCCGATAAGACGCGAGTTCTCATGCACAGAGCATTCAATCAGAACGCAACTTTATTTGATAAGCGGCAAAGTGGTTGCGCCTGCTGTAAAGCCGTTGATCTGTTGATCTGCTGGAAGCAAAAGAAGTACTTTTTTGGATAAATCCTGTCTTATGCGGGGTTCGATTCCCGCCTCGGGGTCTGTGTGCACCGAGTTTTCATGCTCTCCCAGTGTTTTATGGGTTTCCTCCCACAATCCAAAGACATGCAGATTAGACTAATTGGTGCATCCAAACTGTCCATAGTGTGCGAGTGAGCATTCGCGTCATGGATCGGCACCACACCCAGGGTGCACCCTGCCTCATACCCCAAGTCTCCTGGGATAGACTCCCGGCCCCCCACGACCCTGTATACAGCATATAAAGAAGTGTAGACGATGAGTGAGTCAGTCAGGGCCTCTTCCTCAGTCAGAGACCCAGTGGATGAAAGAGTGCTCCAGTAAAAAATAAAAAAAGTTTATTAAAATGGACTGCTATTCTGATTATTACAGTATGTACAGTAAATGCACCTTACCAAGTTTTAAGGTCAAGACTTTTAAATCCCATAATAACAGATACCAGTATTTGCATGAACACATCCCTAGTTCTTATGGTTCAACACAACGGATAGCTCCGAGTCTCACGGGCTGGACGAAGCAGGCGATGATCAATCCTCATCCTCTCCACCCTTAGCCCCTGAGTACAGAAGTGCTTTTAGAAAACACAAATCCCCAAAGTGTCTGAGAACAGTGCTGGTAAAGAAAGAGAAATAATTTAACACAGCTAAAGATGTCCATTTCTCCAGCAAGAGCCATAAAGCCTCTTAATATGGAGATCAATAGGGAGATATGGAGAACAAACAAAACACTAAAATCCGTCAGGTGTGTTAGAGCAAGACAACACAACTCAACTGTTTAGTGCATTTCAAAGCACCAATTACTGTATTTTCATCATCAGCCACGCCGGGATGAAACCACAGCACTTACAACTATCTATTCTTTTTCCAGATTAGCAATAAAAAAATATATAAAAAACACCAAAAAAAAAAAAAAAAAAAACAGTTCTCATATCCCTACTAACAAGTAAAAAAAAACAACAACAAAAAAAAAACCCACGTGAAGTTCATCTTCATTGAGGTCTGCTTAATGGCCTCTGCCTGTTTGTCAATTATTCATGATGAACTCTAGTGCTTTTCTGCAGGGTGGTGTTTTCCTAAAGTCAGATAAGAGAAATCCCCAGCTGCACAACTCTAAGTAATGGCCAGGGCTCTGCCACAAGTCACCTTAAAAACATGAACATGTAATGGATCTTAATGGCCATGTCCTGGCTTTAGTGATGCTGCGCTTGGGTTATGCGGTGCACCATAGATAGAGACCTGGGCACTTTTCTGGCAGGTGCTGCGGGCCAAATTTAATGGATGGTTTTCTGTAAGTGCCCTCTGGGAGTCTGGGTGGGGTTCTGTGTTCATCAAGCCATTAGAGCTTGGTAGGCCCTCCCTCCCTCCCTCCTTCCCTCCCTCCACCTAAAATCATATCAATCCTTCCTTTGAAAACAAGCCATGGTGCCCCAGTTCCCCTGAAGCGCTGTAGCATGATCGAGGCTTGAGTAGGCATGTTCTACTGACCACCTTAGCACGTACAGTATGGAGGTGTGTAACCCAGCGACTACCATGCTTTGGTATGCCAAGCTATTAACTGCAAAAAGGAATAGTGTGTATTCCCATTGCGCGGCAGTTTTTCACGCAGATGAGAAGAACAGTGAGAAGTCAACATTCCAACAACTCTCAATATTCAGCATTACGCCGTCTCAATGCGTGCTTTCAAGAAGCGCATGCCATTCTCGGCTGAGCGGAGGTGTGACGTTTGACACGTACGCATCCGCGTCACGTGTGTCGGAAATACCGCGCATACCGCTGCGTTCTAAAACAAGTGGAAGAACTGAGCGATGAACCGAGTTTTGCTAGCACTATCATTTCTTACTAAACACAGCCAGATGTTTCAAGGTCGCTGTCTCTCTAATTCACTGCGATTTCACACTATGTTGTTTGACGGGTGGCACGGTGGCTTAGCGGTTAGCACTGTTGCCGTTCAATTCCTGCCTCGGCGTCTGCGTGCATGGAGTTTGCATGTTCTCCCCGTGCTTGGTGGGTTTCCTCCAGGTACTCGGGTTTCCTCCGATAGTCCAAAGACGTGCAGATTAGTCTAATTAATGAGCAAATAAGTGTGTATGTACAGTATGTGGGTGTGCCCTGCGATGGATTGGCACCCCATTCAGGGGATACCCCACCTTTTTTCCCCAAAGTCTCCTGGGATAGGCTCCAAGCTCCCTGCAAACCTTGACACAATGATTAAACGGTATAGACGGGCACTTGCTGATCAGTCTCAATCTCACATGGTTGTTCACTACATTTTTCACACTCGGTGCACGATAGCTTTAGCACTAATAAAGTGCAGTACGTCTGATTTCCTCTATATGTGATATCCGTCTGTTAGGTGTTCACTGATGACATATCTCGCACATCAAACCCCCGCTCGATAGCTTTCAACCAGATTTCATCTCAACCCTGTGCTTAACCTCTGCTCCCGGCTTAAAGGTGTAACAACAACAACCCCCGATTCTTCCTCCATTCCGTTCGTACAGAGTGTAGAAGTGCAATATTTCCACTCTGCACCAGCTGTGTGAAAGGGGCTTTGGTTCCACAGTTGTCTTCTAACTTTCTGAACATTTTTGGATCTTTGTTTTTCTATAATTGAAATACAGACCAGCCCTGATACAAATAAAGTGGTAGTACATATTTCAGTTCATATTTGTAAACTCCAAGCATTCTCCATTTACCTTAATAGAAATAAAGTGCGGGGAAAAAACATGTGCGAGATGACTAATGCGAGACTGGAAGGACAGTAAGAACTTCCAGAGGGCATCACAATGGGCATTCAAACCAGATTCTTGTGCCAGGCTCTTCTTTTAGATTGTCTTTTTCGAGAGGGACTGTGCTTCTTGTTTATTTGTGAGTGATGAATCATATTAGACAACAGTTAACAGTAACGTCCGAGCAATCTGATAGGACGAGAGGCTTTCCACGAGTGTTGATAATGGACAGTAACAGCACTGAGACGTTAACCTGCTGTGTACGGATCACTCCACGTCCCAGGTGTTCTACAATCGTTAACCATCAGTCGCAGCATGGATCAAAGGAGCATGGGTCTGTACGGTCCGGCATACTGACGAGAGAGCGGCTACATCCCAAAAACTCCCACTGAAGACCAGCGACCGGTCTGGACGGTCATTCCGAATTTAGCGTGTGGAACAAGTGATTGGACACCTTACAAAGTGCACTAGCGTTCCATTTAACACTATTTGGGATTTAATCCCGGAACCCGAAAGTTAACAAAGCTGACGTTGTAAAGTGGAAAAAGTGGAAATATTAACAAGAACTGGCGACTGTCCACCACCTCCATGGTTTATTCTTCACACCTTTTGGCTACATAGTATCGGGAGGACTGTCAGTCGCCAGCTCCTCCAGTCGCGCGTAGCTAGTTCTGCCAGTCACAGAAGGCGCCAGTTATGTGATTAAATAAACAAATTTATTTGTTGGTTATAAATGGTATCAAACCGTTGTATACTGTAAGTCCCCTATATACAACATAACATTCGAGTTATGAACTTTTAAAGATACGAACAGGCATGTCCAATTGTAGAAGGTAGGTCACAGGTCTGGCATACATTGTCAGGTGCATGCAACGTGCATTCTCTGAAAGTGCACTACAAGCCCAGGATGTCCAGGAGCGAGCATAAAAGCAGCGGTGACAAGGCTGGTACTGCTAAGAAACGCGAAGCAATAATGATAAAGACATAAATTTAAAATAATTTATAGAATGGAGAAAGGTGAAAAAATGGCAGAAATTGTTCAACCATTGGCAAGTAACGGCAACCATCGGCAAGTAACGGACACTGTACTGTAATATACCGTTTATAACCAATTGTATTAGTATGTTTGTTGGACTTACGAACAAATTGGATTTACAAACAAGCTCTCGGAATGGAACTCGTTCATATGTAGGGGACTTAATGCGAAAGCGGTATCACTCGAGGTTGTACTGTTTTCTCTGGATATCAGCACGGCTGTGATGCCTGAGATTCCTTCTCATGTCATATTGCTTAAGCAACACGCACTAATAGTCAAATGCTGTTCCCACATGCTCGCAGCATTGAATTCAGTAATACCCATCCCTCATGTTCTCTTTTGTGTCCGGTGGCTTGGGACACCGCATTTGGTCCATTTTTATTAATATTTGATTGCAATCAATGTGTTGAAGAACAACATGCATATGGTCAAAGGGTGGGACACCATCTGGTACGCAGATGACCCAGAAAGGCCTCTTCATCCATCTGTACGTACCATCGCTTTATCTTGATATTTCAAAATTAGGACACGTATAGGAACCCGAGGAACTGTCTGGGAATCCAGCACTGTTTGCCTACAGTGGTGTTTAGTATCAATTTAGGAGCAGAAATCCTTAGAAACTAAAGTGTTTTTGACGCATCCGAGCATTGAAACTCTGCCTGAGGACACGGAGGTAATGAGAGCATATGTGTACGCACCCAGCTGTAGTCGTAGTCAGTCAACATTAGCATTTCGCTGCATTCACATGAATAATCGGCACAGTAACCGGGCAAACAACGATAAACATCCAAGGAGACTGATAAACGGGCACAGATAAAGAGGGAAGATTGAGCGTTCGCTTTTTTGGTTAAGAAGTTACACGTGAGCTCTGAGCACAATCTCTGGGACCCGATGAAAGAAACCCATAGACATAATCTGAAATAACATGATGATATCTTCAATATTCTTCTTACAGCCTTTTTATTTCGTTAGATCAGACCCATCAAACATCAAACACAAGCAGGAGAAGACCAGCAGGGACGGGAACGGGAGAAAAAATATTTGTTTAATGGGCAAGAGCGGTTATGTACTGTACACATGCTACGATTTCGTGTTAAACCGAGCAAAGTGTAAATACAGATACAGATGTTATCTGATCCAGAGTTACATTACGTGCAGACGAGTTACAACTTGGAGCTCGAGTTCAGACTGAGAGATTAGTAGAGTTGTGTATGTAGAGCATGCCATGTTGGGTTTTATTATTTCCAAAACATCATCCAAGGTTCATTATTGAACAGACTGCGCGCCGGGTTTTTGACCGCAGTTACACTCCTCGGCATGTGATATTTGCCAGACGTTCAGCAGCTTTATAAAAATAACAGAAAAAACGGACACATCAGGAATGCCTTTACTCATCTTCTCTCTCTCTCTTTCCCAACGTCTCCAGATAAATCAGGGGTCCAGCTGAGGACCTATACTAGAAGACTTAAAGCTTTAATTAAAGCTCCGCAATTATACAAAGGTCCAGAATGAGTCTGTAAATTCTCCATCTGAAAAAAAAAAAAAAAAAGTCTTGCATTGTGGCAAGGCCTGATTTGCTTATTGCTTTTTCAAATAAGTCTACCCTTATAAAGGACAGTTATAAATAAACTGCCCCGGAATGCCCCTTTTTAACACACTCACGTTTAAGACATCCCCCGCTTGATGTTTCTGATGAACACCACATTCAGAAAAAGCTTTTTCCGGTAACAACTGATTTATTCTGTGTACAGTATATTCAAGAGTTTTTATTCATGATGGCATCATCGATGATCAGTGATCATGGGAACGTTTTTCGAGATCACTTGACTCCAAAACCTTTCTCGCTTTGATCAGTGAGAACACAATCGTTCCATGCTCGGGAACCGTTCCCAAGCATTGGTGAACGATACGAAGACCGTCCCAGGACAGCAAGACCAAAACCTACCTCAGATGCAGAGGAGAAGCTCAATTAGGGTTACCCGCCTCAGAAATCACGAATTAACCAATTAACAAACCTTAGATTCGTGGCGTTATGAAGGCTTTACAGAGCGTAAGTATCAGACACATCTCGATATCAACTGTTTAAAGGAGATTACTGCATATTTAGTAAGTTGGATCGCTCAAATGTGAAATTAATAGAAATATCAAATAAATAGAAACATCATGTTAATGGTCAAATGTATTTATTGTTTGTTCACCGCAAGTGAATTTCACACCTGTGGCAAACCGCTGACGTCCTCGTCCAGCTGTTCCCTTGTAGTGTGTTATAAAGTACAACAACACAGATTTAAAGCCAAAATTCTGTCCATTTAGATAAAATTACTGTATATTCGGAAATTGGCAATGAAATATGTACACCCACCAGATTTTGGGGGGAAAAAAAAAATCTGTTTCAGTAACTTGATTCTTCTTGGAATATGAGCCTGTCCTTGGTATAAAAGACAAACAGTATGGAAAAGCTTTACAATGATTATCTTTATCTTAGTGTGTGTTATTTCCTGTTCCTTTCCAGAGGCTCTGAGAAAGAACGACTATACACACACACACACACACACACACACACACACACACACACACACACACACACACACACACACACAGCTATAACATGGCTCATCAGCAGGACATTATGGGACGTTTAAAGCACTCGGCTGAAATTACGCCTGCTCGAGTGCCCACTTTGGACGGGGTTCCACCGGGCCACGCGAAAGTTAAACGAGAAAGGAAATTTACAGTATACGAGATAAACCCAAGCAAGGTCGATTTTATAACGTGTTTCCCAAAGCAATTACTTTAGCCATAATGCTGAATTACCTGACTCTGACAGCGAGCGAGCGAGATGAAAGGCAGGCCTAAACGCCACGGGAAAAAAAAATTATTATTATTTTTTTTAATACGGGAAACTGAATTCCTGAGCGGCGGCCTGAGAGAAAAGAAAGAACCGCACAGCTTTTTTTCTTCTTGTCTGATATTTAGCAAAAGATTACAAACGACATCCAGTCGGAAGCCGAGTTCCTGCAGGAGGTCTGGAGAGACTGGAGTGTTGCAGTGATGACTAAGAAACTCTAGATTTAGCCGAAACATTTCCACACATTGAGCACCAACACTTTATAGGTAGACCTTCCCTACGGCGATCTTTAGCTCAGATTTGCTCCGGGTTGCCGTTCTTACCTGCACTGACAGCAAACAGGAAACTTTCCCTGGTTTGACCTTTGGGACTGGTCATGCACGCGTGGGTCCTAAAGCACAACTTTGGCAGACTGAAAATGATCAGGAACTGAAGCAGAGAAGAGAAAATTATGATAATCAACTTTCATATACCGTACATAGATCCTAATACAATTGATTTTGGAAAGCTGTAATTCAGTTTGCAAGCAAAATAAACTGCGCTTGCTTTTTTTGCTTTGTTTTTTTTTTTTTTTGGTCAGATTAAATGCAATTCTAAAGTTAAATGCTAAGCCACTGCAACATGATGGACAACTTCATCTAATCACAATTGTTCTGGATCCAACTATTTACCAGTGACATGCGCCCAAATTCCCAACCATTATCCTTGCTACAGTATGAAAGTAAAAACACCAATCCCATCTCATCGTCTATACCGCGTTATCCTCTTTTTAGGGCGCAGGGGGCCTGGAGGCTTATCCCAGGAGACTTGGGGCACGAGGTGGGAACACCCTGGACAGGATCCCAATCCACCACAGGATACCAATCTCAAATTTTGGGAGTTAATCCAAACTTGAATCAAATGTTTTTTTTTTATATATTCCTGACCATCTCAAATGTGGGTCATAATTTCTGGAAAAATAAAATGGCCCTATTCACAATAAATTGTGTGTAAGATTTGGATTCGTTTCTGTGACCAAAGTGATTGTTTTAATTTTTTTTTAATAATAGAGGATCATGGTAAAAATTTACTGTAAAAACACTATAAAAGCGCTACAGAAAAAGCAACAAGTTTCCATAAAGCATGAGAAACAAAATGACATTACAGGATGCGTTGCGCAATAAAATACAATAATGGACACTAAACACTAAAAATGCATTGAGTTTTAAGGGTTAAATTACAAACCGTCACGGAGAGTTTTTTCATTGTTTAATTGAATGATTTTGAAAGATAAATTGGCTACTGCTTTATTCTCCAAAGGTAACCTCAGACGTTGGTCTTGTTCAAGCTGCTTCCTTCCTGAGGCCTTAACGCGTGTACAAAACCACAACGTAGGGCACCAGAAAAACCGGTCAACATCTTGGCCAACGAAGATCTAATCTCTCACCCAAACAAAAAGCTTATCAAGTAAAAAAAAAAAACATCTACCTGCAGTGTCCTCACACATGGTTACAAAGAAAGTGTGTTCACACGCTGTATATTTGTACGAGTATAATCCCATCAATCCTGTACAAACCGCTGAGGGCCTGAACCAACATGTTAGCACAGCGTCAGGAACATGCGTGTCGACCCAGGCCGCTCATTTATCCTGTCTTACATCCCAGCAATCATTCAGCAGTCATTAGCTTCAGTCATTAGTCATCTTAATTCCCTTGACTGCTTACAGAAAACAATCAGATAATGTTTATAAACAAAACGTGCTTTGATCTGCTAAACAACAGATACAGTGAGACTTTTCACATAAAAACAGAAAGTCGCCTGGCACGTGATCAAAGCGGTCTTCATTTCCCCAACGTAAATGATGATGAAACGTGTTATGTTCCTTGACGTGCTATTTTACATGACAAAGACGAGAGTAAAAGTAATCTCTGAAAACGATAAGTGTGACAAAAAATTTTTTTTAATTCATCTGCATGTCCTTTTCCAAAATGCATCACACCTTATGATTGGTGATTTAATACATACAAATATACACACATATATATATATATATATATATATAAAACAAACCAGTCGCTACCTGGTATAGCTATTCCTGCTGAAGAAAAAAAGAAAAAAAATATTAATGCCATCACTTTACCAGTGATGCCATGAAAAACAGAATTGACAAAAAAAAAAAAAAAAAAAAAAAAAAACGCACAACAAACATGAAAACGTGTTTGAATACCAGCCGCTCAGAAATGCATGAAAAGGAGTTAAAAAGGTTGCATTAATGCTCAGTCACTCTCACTCCTTGTATACATCACTTTATCCTATGCACATGGCCACGGAGGGGGTATCCCAGGAGACTTAGGACACAAGACGGGGCACACCCTGGATAGGGTGCCAACCCATCGCAGAGCACATTCACACACTACGGGCAATTTGGGAATGGCAATTAGCCTAATCTGCCTGTTTTAGGACTGTGGGAGGAAACCGGAATACCCGGAGGAAACCCACCAAGCACAGGGAGAACATGCAAACTCCTCGCAAACAGACCCCGAGACGGGAATCTTGCATTGCATTAATACAGTTAACTTTATTTTTAAATATGGACTGTTATTTAACCGTGACCTTGCATAATAACGTTACTAACATAAGTGTAGTAAGTGAGCTTCTGTGCTTACTAACATGTTAGCCGCTCTTGAATTAATGCTCGCTGACGGTAAACTCTCACGATTTAAATTAACTACATGTGAATGCAATACTTGCAGCCTTTACTGCAACTGCATTGCAGAATGAACGAAACTAATGGTGCAAATGAACGTCAGCTCCATGAAAGTCGCGCAGGAAGGAATGAAGTACGAGCTTCGTGAACCCAGCATTTATCTCGGATTCGCAGCATGTTAGCCGTTTTTAAAAGGGAGAGATAGTTGTTATGAAAGATGTTATAAAGGTTTTTTGCAATTGCACTAGTTATAAACAAAGTCCCCTAAAATCATAGTGAAAGCATGTTGTTTGTAGCCCACTCACTGCACTACACGAATCACGAGTCGTTTAGTGAAACTTTCATTGAAATTGAAAAATTCGGAAGGTCCCAGGTTCAAACCCCACTACTACTGTTGGGGCTTCTTGAGCAAGGTCCTTAACCCTCAAATGCTCATATGTATAATGTAGAAAGGTAAGTCGCTCTGGCAGGGCGTCTGCCAAATCCATAAATGTAAATATAACAGTACGTGATTTAATTGTTAATGTATTAATAAATGGCAAATAAATTGACTAAAATTAGACTAAAATGTTTTTAGTTTTTGTCAACAAAAAACAGAGAGAAACTGACGTACATTTTAATGAAAAGAACGGCTAAGAATAAAATTAAATCAAAATAGAGATTAAGTGCTTAAATAAAGAGAACAGCACCAAAGAGTCATCATGACTTCAAATGTCTCAGACGAGACACGTCACCGTCTCGGACGGCAGGAGAATTAAACGAGTGTCAGGTTCTGTTTTACTATTGTAGACTCTAGACTGTAATTACAGCAAAATTATGTAACTTGGCCTAATTGTTAACACCGTGTCTAAAAACATCCTGTATATGACTTCTGCAGAAGAAAGCCCCACCTACTTGGAGTGACTTACTTGGAAAGCGATACACCTCCTGTTTTTCCAATGAGGTCCTCGTGATGCAGGACCGATTCGTTCCAGGGAATGTTGAGGAATTTCAGCAGCGTCCGCATCCATTTCTCCGGATGCAGGACGAGCTGTTCGTAGTGCATGGGCAGGCACTTGTCGGCCGCCTCCAAACACTGAGTATACATGGTCTCTATGGCCCTGTTCCACTTTGTCAGGCAGTCCCGGTAGCTGTTCAAGTCAAAGCCGGCGATGGTCACTTTACGCGAGATCATGGAGTGGACGGAGGCTCTGCCGTCACGAATCATGAGGATGAATTTGGCGCGGGGGAAGATCTTCGCCAAGTACGAAAGTGACTTGAGGGCAAACGGGTCCTTGTTGCACAGGTAAGTGGCTGGCTCCCCGTGCTTCACGATGATCTCTAGAAGGAAGGCCTGCATCGCCGAGTCCAGCACTTCATCTGTGACGCCGGCTTCGTCCAGGCGCATCTTCTCACGTCCCGAGCGGCTCCACATCTGCTTCATGGCCAGGATCCGAGGGATGACGCGAGTCTCTTCACCGCAGCGGACGTCTGGGTGCGCGTCCAGCATGGCCCTCATTAGTGTGGTTCCGCTGCGGGGAACGCCTCCGATAAAGATGAGCGGCATGTCCTTGTTGTAGACGAAAGGGGCGCTGGTGTTCTGTCCAGTGCGCAGGCGGCCCGGGGTCCGATCGTCGCGGTGGTGGCATTCCATAGCATGCCGACCGAGGTAAAACACCGTCACAGAGCTGATCACCAAACAGGCCACCAGCAAGTTCTGCTTGAGTTTGCCAATCATCTTGGGGCCAGAGACGGAGCCAGGGAAGAGCCTGTGCCAGACAGGGTGGGGTCGTAGTTCGAGAAAAAGGGACAGGAAGGGTTGAGGAGGACACCCGCTTTTTCAGTTCAGGACTCTCTGCTGAAGGACGAGCATAGATCGGGATCTTCTCCGTGCGGCTTTCGCCTTGTTCCCAGCTCCATCGGGCCTGCAACGACAAATCCAGAACAGACCCACGTCACATTTCTTTGATATGAAGTTACGACAGGTGTTTAGGCTTAAAAAACAGAATTTACGATAGGTACCAGATCAGATCAGATCAGATCCTGGTTTGATACAGCATGCAGCAACTAGCTCAGCTTATCATGATTTTGATGTTCGGTTCTCGTGCAAGCCGTGGTGTCTGCTGGGTCTCCTCAGCAAAAAGAAAAGCTTGAGCATAAACGTTTTTCGACCGCTGACTGCTGTACAGAAGGCCTGAGTGGTAAACTGCATTCAATATGCAACACATGTAAAGGTTTACCACACAGTGCTGGCTCGCGCTCAATGGTTATGTCGTGAGGTTTCCTCCTGGGCTTTTCTTTAACCAGAGGGCCACATGCTGCCCCGAGTAAACGCCATGAATAAACACACTTGTGGAATTCGGGACGACGGTGATATAGGAACACAGAGCATTTTTTACTGACCCTTTTTTATGCACAGTTTGTCTTTTTTAATCCCTTGGTAAGGTTAACGAGCGGAAATTGCCGTTTTACACTTGAACGTCATGTGCTGAGAATGTTCTGTACTTGGAAAACCCCAACAATTAAAGGAGATCAACTTGAACTTGTTCCATGTGGATTTCTCTTTGAAACTACAATACATTTCGAATAAAACAAAAGACCTCATATCATAATGGTTGGGGGAAAAAATATGGATCTCTTTGAAGAAGTGATGTAACCGAAAGATAATAAAAAGTCTCCTTACATTTAACATGTAAAAAAAACATGCAAGTTATAAATCTCTAACTCTGAAACGAAGGCGTGTCAAGTCTGCTTGGCGTTGCGACAATGCGGCCAGCATTGGATTTTATGATTCCTAAAGAATCTAAAAAACCGGGCTTGTCAAAAATGATTGGAAGCGTCTCAAATGAGAAAAGGTCTGGAAAAGTAGAGAGACATTTATTTTATCGTTGCTACTCAAACCAGCAAGGGCCATATTTCAGAAACGTCTTTGCATAAAAATACTGCATAATATGATGCATCCACTAGACAAGACACTCGTCCGTTGTCCCCCTGTCTCAAGCGGAAATAAGCTGAGCAAGGAATAAGCCGATAATGAATGAACATATGTAGTGACAGACGCAAGTGGATTATCAGGAGACGCCTTAATCAGATCACTAGAACGCTTACCTAAGCTAAATATAAAATCCCAGCTCATCTGACTGAGCAGTTTTCAGGTGCCACACCGGGAGAACCGTAGATAGGAATAACCTTAAGTTTAAAGCTGCACAATTAGGCAGCGGATTCGCATTTAAGTCAAAAAGGTCTATGGAAAGGAAGCAAGCTCTTTCTGAAAACACACTCTTTCTATATACCGCTTATCATATATACAGGGTCGTCTGGGGGCGGTAGGGGGGTCATGGAGCCTATTCCAGGGGACATGGTGCCTCGAGGTGGGATACACCATGGACAGGGTGCCAAATTGTCGCAAGCATCACAAGCATACATAAGACTCATATTCGGCAGGGAATTTGGAAACTCCACGCGCACAGACCTGAGACGGGAATCGAACCCTCAACATACTGTACCACCACCATGTGTCATGGTTAGATAGGATCAAACAAGCATCCCACCAACCCCACCCCAGTGGCAGGTTCACAATCAAGAAAAAAGGCATTATGGTATTATAAAACGTGTCGGTGAATGTGGATTTTAATTGCAGGGGACATGTAAAAAAAAACTTTTGTCTTTTGTAGAAAGTCTTGTTTTAAAAACTTCTGTTTTTAGAAAAGATAATGTGTGTAAGTAAACTCCTACAGTGTGTCCATATGTTTAAGCTCAAAAATATGACTCATGACATGTGCTGCTCATTTTTCGTGAAAGGTGCCAAGCATTCTAGAGCTGACTGTGTAATACTTGGAAAGACTCCCGTCTCTGAGCTCAAACTGTCTTTAGGCTGATCAGAAGAGAACACACTACATCTATTATACATTATGCTTATGTGTTTTTAAACGATAAGTCAAGTTGGACTGATTTCCCGAACCAAGCTTCTTCAGTATTAAACTGCACTGCCCTTCATAAAAGAAAGTTAAGTCAAGTCTGATGGCATACATTATGACTAGGATTAGACATGAAAATGGTATATAGATATGATTATGATATGATTCGACATGATTAGATCAGACTTTATTGGACACGATACTATATCGCATCTAATAAGGTTAGATTAGACATTTTATGACATACGATACAATATGATTAGATTAGATTAGATTTAACTATTTTGACATTGCGTGAGGACATGGACCATTTCCATTCGATATGATATAATATATTTGAGTAAATTGGAAAGGATATAATATAATTATATTAGTCTTACGATTAGATTAGATTAGACATGGTATTTAGTTAGACGTGGTATAACCTGATTAGATTAGACATGGTTCGATATTATATAATATCTGATAAAATTTGATTAGATATTTTATGACATAAATCTAAATCTATCTAATCTAATAAGATTAGATTATTTTGACATTGTGTAAGTACATGTACAAAGCCAATTCAATGCAGTAGATTAGATATGATGTACTGTATGATTAGACACGGTTAGATTTAATTGAACATGATATATACGAGTAAATTGGAAAGGATACGATTTGATTAGATTGCTACGATACGAGTGCCTATTGCCATATATCACGTCTAATCTGATATGATTAGACATAAAACTGTATATTACAATAAAATTCAATAAAATATGACATAACAGCATGTTATATCTGAAATATGATTAAATATGATATGATTTTAATGAGTCTAATGAGATTAGACATGATCAACACAATACAAGATAATATGAGACAATATGATTAGATTAGACAATGTCATTAGACATGACATAATACGATTATACATAATTTAATGTAATTAGCCATATGATTGAATTAGATATGATACAGGACATAATTAGATTAGACAAAATATGATCAAATCATGGTACCATATAATTAAACATCATTTGATTCGGCATAATAGTAAATAAATTAGACATTATATTAAATGATTATAATTCGATTAGAAAGGACATTCATAGTTATTTATTTATGGGCATCATTACATCCTATAATGTCTAATTATATCATATGTATAATATAATCATATCGCCTTGTGTCATATTATAGCGCATCATATACTGTATCATGTCAAGCCGATCAGCAACCCAGAGCCTTAACCTGGTCATGAAATTTGATATGATTCGATCAGATATAATATGATTAGGTTAGACAGGGTATAACATTAGACTAGACAAGATTTTATGATGTGATGTGATTTGATACAATGTAATACAATACTAAACAATATATGAACTGTGATGTTATATGACATGATATGATTAGACACGACATAACATAACATGATATGATATACAATACAATACGATTAGATTGGACATTATAGTGCAAGGCTGAGAAATACCTTTCCATCAAAGCGTTGAAAAAAAAAAAAAAACTCCTCGTCTGTACATCATCATCAAAGAATTCTTTAAATACTAATAACGTCTTTTGCTGCTATATTTTGAAACATAAAAAAAAAAGTCTTTAGTTACACACTCTCGTTCTCACACCTATCAACACCTTTAACCAGAAGTGACTCAACACTCACATACTGTCAGTACTTGCATCAGTGAAAGCCAGGTATGAGGACATCAAAGACAATATGTACTTCACATTAAACATGATGATATATCAGAGCAAACTAAATGCTTGCCATTTTACAAACATTACGCGTTTGAGTGCAATGTATCAGGAACAGGCACTCTTCACACTGCTGCGGACATCTCAGCGATTGTCACTGGCCAGAAGAGAAAAAAAAAGGAAAAGGAAAAAAAAAGCCGAGAACAACACAGCTGCTGCTCTCTATCCAATGTGAGAATGTGGAACACAGAGAAAGAAGGCAACAATGTAACAATCTTTTTGTCTTATTCCTTTTGAAGGTGTTTATTAGGGTTGGGCTCAATCTCAGATCCGATTTTCTCCACCACAGCACATCGAACACGTGAGACAGGTGAGACATAAAGCTATTCATGGACCTTGTAGATGTGAGAAAAGCCTGGGTTTGATGAAGAAAAGCCTTGAAGTTGAGATACATCTTAGCCTTCTGAAAGTCATGCCGGGGGGAGGGGGGTGGATAGTGGGAGTGGGGGGGGGGGGGGGGGGACAACTCACACATTCCCAACTGATGATTGTATAAACCATGGTGGATCACCAAAAGTGATGATGAAAGTGATTAACTCAAAAGCCCTTTCTCTAAACATTGCACCGATCCAAATTTGTGCTAAAGCTGAGCAGAGATAATAAGATGCAGAACAAACAATAGACAAAAATACAGCCCCATCATTACAGTCCAAAATGTTATGCCCAGTATTGTGTCGGTTCCCTTTGGGGCATGATTTCACAAAAAGTCTGGGGCAGTGCTGTGGTGTCTGGGGCCAGGATGTTAAGTGTTACTTTGGGGGTTGTGTGTTGCGAAGTGGGACCTCCATAAATCAGACTTGTTTATCCAGCGCTTCCCATGGATGCTCGATCGAATTGGGATCTGGCGAGTTCGGATCTGGCAACATCTAGAACCTTGAGCTCTGCCAGCTGGGCCTGGTGTGCAGTGGTGCACTGGGAGTCCTGATACCTTTCTATCGCCGCCAGCATTCTTGTTTCTCAGCGAGTGTTGCATTCGCTTTTCTGTGGGATCAGACCGGTCGGGGTAGCTTCTGGTCCCAGTGGCATGGGTCCTGTCACCAGCTAACTGGTATATCAATGTTTCAGGTGTAGGTTTCTCACCTACCATGCAGAAGGCCTGGGTTCGATTCCCAGTCGATGCCCAAACCCCAGTCACTGCGTACAGTACCAGTCTCAAGACCGGATAAAATGGGAGGGTTGAGTCAGGAAGGGCATCCGGCGTAAAACATGTGACAAGTTGTTGCGGATCAGAAGGTCTGCTAAAGGACATTTAAATGAAAACACTGAAACAGAAAACAACAAACATGCCGTACCTATACTCAAGAGCGAGTCCATATCCTTATGTAGATTCAATTCTATCTGAGAGGAACCAACCCAGGAGGCCTTGTAACTGATTTACTACTGTGGTCAAGCAATGTTTGCTCTCACATTTCATCTTGGTGAAACTGAAATCAAGAAAGTGTTGGTATTAAATTAACAGCGCTTCTTCACTTCTGTTACGGATATCCTCCATTGGATTTGCCATTGATCTGTTTGGTAATTCTCCATGGGCCTGTGCGGCAACCGGACCACATCAACACTTAATAATGAGTGCTTCAGGCAGACAAGATAAGCAACACACAGACAAGAGTCATTCCTGGGGTGTTTTACAAAGATGTTAGAGAAGAAAGGGGTAGCGAGGTTCTCGCGACTCAACTCACGACTACTACGTTTTACCCGAAATCATTTCTGGAGTTCTGGAGGCCAGTCGAGAAGCCTTCTACTGCTGCGTCCTTGACTAATTTCTAAGAAATGCAAATTGTTTGAAGTCCTCCTCTCATAATTGCAGTTTCTCAGTGAGATTGATCACCCTGATATCTTCTCTGGTAACACACTGAGCATTTCTTTGAAGGCCCTGGATGGGGGGGCCAATCCATCGCAGGGGACACTCTCACATTCACATTCTATGGCCAATTTGGGAACACCAATTACCCTAATCTGCATGTCTTTGCACTGTGGTAGGAAACCGGAGTAGTGTACCTGGAGGAAACCCACCAAGCACAGGGAGAACATGCAAACTCCATGCACACAGAGACAGGAATTGAACCCGGACCCTTTAGATGCACGACAACAGTGCCAACTACTAGGCCACCAAGCCGTCCTTGTAAGCCTTTGTGGCTTTTAAACATAAAAGGTGTCAAATAATTTTCTATAACAGCACTCTGGCGCCAATTCCAGCTGTAGTTCATATGTTATAATAAGAATTTATTGTTGTTTATGATGTTTTGTCTAAGCAGTCGTCACAGGGACTTCCGCTTTCTCTGTAATATGATAATCTGCAATTTTCTAAATTGCAATTTTCTAAATTGTTTGAGAGAGAGGAAAAAAATAAAGACTCCTTAACTTCCATTAAACAGAATCATCAATATTTAAAAAGCATGTTGTGTCATTCATTATTAATAAACAACTGTAATAAATTGTAAATCTCATAAATCACTGTGGTATAATAGCAGGAAAGACCTCTGGACATGCTGTACATGAATATAAGCCAGTTTTGTGGTGGAAACATCCCGTCCTGGACTACTTTCCAAGAGTCCATGTTGCACGCTCTATGTAGTGTTACATAATACCAATGCTCAGAAATATTATTCTCACAGCATTAATTTTAGTTGTAATCTCGGAGGATTTCTGATTAAGCTCTAACCACACACACCACCCACACCCACACCACACTCACCCACACCCAACCACACACCACACACACACCACACACACACACACCACACACACACCACACACACACACACCACACACACACCACACACACACCACACCACACACACACCACCCACACACCACCCACACCACACACACCACCCACCACACACACCACACACACCACACACCACCCACACCACCCACACCACACACACCCACACACCCACACCCACACACTTCTCCTGGTACGATTCTACCCCTGGTTAACGATGTTGCCCATCCCTGTTCTGTACAGACCATTTCATTATAACCTTAACCTTTAACCCAGGCACAACTACAAATACATTAGAAGATTTACAGTACATAGTGCTTCTTATCGCTATGTATTTCTGTAGTGTACTTTCAGTACAGTTGGTACTTTCGGTGCCAGAAAAAGGCGAGCATTGAAACACAACAGCCTCGTTGTGCAAATGCTGTGGTAACATCGGTTTTATACTGGTAAGTTCACTGGAAATTGTTGAATTTCTTAAGAAATAATGTGCATTTTTTTTTACTCTGGAGTGGACAAAGTATCCAAGTACAACTGAACATATTTTCACATTATCTCCCATTAAAACCTGCTGAACTCAGCAACGCTGGCCATGATAAGTTCTCGTAGAGTCATGCCCCAAGGGCACATGGGAAAACTACACAGTACTGGGCTTCACGTTTTTTCTTTGTGATGCCTGATCGGTGTGTATATGTATAAATATACATACTGTAGAGTGTTTCCCCATAACAGTACAGACAGGGTGGGCTGCCATGCCAACCAGACACGCCTGCTATGCCTACATAACGGCCATTAAACTGTTACAGTCGCATTTCAGTAACATCGCTACATAGTATTACCAAATATTAATACTAAATAACACCACAAGATAGCACTTCATTTTTATTGGAGTAGACTTCGGTCGAATTAAGGAGTTTTTCTCCTCAGTGACGAGCAGTGAAGGGTTATTCTACAGTTCATGTCTAACTAATAAATGTAGCGTCATGCCGAACTCGCTTATACAGTAATTCCCCTACATACAAAGAACTCGTTCGTAAGTCCAATTTGTTCGAAAGTCCAACAAACATGTCTGAGTACTAGGATACTAACACAATTGGGTCTACACAGTATATTACAGTACAGTGTTGTTTAGAATCATGCCAATGGTTCAACGAGCAATGTCTGCCATCTTTTTCACGTCGCTCCATTCCCTCAATTATTTTCACTTTTGCACTTTTGACATCCTGGACATCCTAGTACTGCACCGGCAAAGGATGCATTCTGCATGCATGTGACAATATACACCGGATATGTGAACTTACTCCGACGAATGAACATGTGCAAACACATGTTCGTATCTTTGAAAGTTCATAACTCCAATGTTCGTATCTAGAGAACTTACTTAATAGCTTATATGTTTAATACTAAAAGAATAAAGCTGCATTGTGGAATTCCCCTTCCAGATGTTTTCGGCTTTTTCGGCTCTCTAATCTACCCGCTAACTGCTAATCTGCTAACTACAGGCATCGGCTCACCGTGATAAAGTTGTATGAATGTTCGATATTTGCTTGATAAGTTTTTTGTTTTTTTTATATCTGTATGAAATGATCGAATAGGAAAATGACCTGACAATCCTCATTTCCATGTTATATATGTAAAGTGAAAAGGTGTGTCCTTGTGTGTATTAAAATAGGACAGAGAAAAGCTATGTGCAGTTTGTCAGCATTGCAAAATTAAATGAAAATTTTTAAATAAAAAAAATAATGAATAAAATTTAAAAAATGAACACATTTTTTTTTTTTGATGGCCGGTTAGGCGACTTAAAAATAGGTTGATTAATTATAATCAGCAAATATATTGAGGTCTAGGTAGCTTTGCTTGGTTAATATATACAAGTAATTTAATTTAAGTTACTTAATTCAAATTGAAATATGATTTGAATTGAATATGGTTAATTACATTTATAGGTTATTTAGTAACAATAAAAAAAAATTATGTATTATGTATTATAATAAATAAATAAATTAATAAATAATATATTAATAAAAATTTTATAAGTATCATTTAATTTATAGGTTATTTCACTTAAATGACAAATTATTTATGCATCAAGTTATTTAATGTATAGCTTATTTCATTTAAATCATTATTTATGTTATTTTATTTCAGTTAAAAAGTTATTCAAGTGTAATTTATTAGAACACCAAAATGCCTACTGTTTGTCACCTTAATATCATAAATCCTGCTCAAAACCCAATTATTAATAAATAAAAGGCTTCGCCTCTCGAAATCAGCACCAACCTGAAATACACTCACAGAACAACACATATTGCCCCTTATTACAACCATGAAACATATAGTTGTGAAAATCCACAGAAATTGACACATTTTCGACCACAGTCATGCAACAGACAAGGTGCTGCTGAAAAGCTTGGTCTCATTACTCTGTAATACACTAATGGAAATTACTAAGAAAAACGTCAAACGTGTTGTCAGAGAAATAAACAAGCGAAGACATAAGCGCATGCTCCACCATGGCTGGGAAACAGGCGACGACAAACACAAAGACGCCAAAAACAAGACATTTGGTTAGTAATTTCCCTATGTATATATACTATGAGAGGACAAGCCCTTTGTTATTTCAGCAGCACCTTATTGCCCGATCTTATCTATCGCTTGACTGTGATATGTCGAGATGCGTGTGTGTGCGTGTCATATATATACTGTATATATATATGTATGACATAACTAATCAGTCTCATCCAAATGTTTTCTATGTATGGTATCCCACATAATAATTAGTCTTGTGTTACAACACTAATTTCTAACCCATTTGTCTACAGAAGTCTAGTACGTCTGACTCAAAGTGAAGTATATATTTTAAAAAATAATAAAAAATCATGTCAGTAACGGTATTAAACCATTTTGGTACCATGAATACACACATTTTCCCCCTCAGGTGATCACAAATATTGGAACACAGGCCTGACTTTGTGGTATTTCTTGTTGCCAGGCGTGGCCAGATAGGAGACAGGAGTACAGGTACTGCATCACAATCCGGCTTTCAAAAAAAAAAAAAAAAGACAGAAACATAGAGGCCAGAGTGAAAGTCGGGAAGAAATACAGAGTTGATCCACCAAAACTTTGGAACCGAGACTAAATTAATGGAAACGGCAAAGCGCGGGGAAAGAAAGGATGTGATCACAGTCCAAAGCATACACGCTCATCATTCAAACACAATGAAGGGAGTGTCATGGCTTTGGCTTGCATGGCTGCTTCTGAAACAGACTCCCTAATCTTTATTGATGATGTAATGAAGTAATTCATGATGGTAGCAGCGGAATTAATTCAGATCTCTACATAAACATTCCGTCTGCCAGTGTACAGGGAAAAGCATCCAATCTAACTGAGAGGAACTTCTTCAGGAGAGAGGGAGGGGAGTGAAACGTTTTATGCTACTTCAAAACTATCGGAACAGATATTCTTAGCTCACCTTAAAATTTTTTTTTTTAAACTGGTGCATACTGAATGATTTCCACCATACAGTGGGATACAAAGAATTTTAAGCACATGAGATGTTCAGAGATACCGAGTGATCTGTGAAAAGTCTGCTGTTATGGAAAATACTAGATCTAAAATATTGGAATAATTTAATATACCATAGGATGTTCAGGATCAGCTGCATTAAAATGTATTCCAGATGTTGTTCGCTGGTGCTTAGAGAGAGAGAGGCTAGCAGCTTTGTTTAATTACGGTCGAGGCATTCCATAGTGCTGCAATGTCAAGGACCATAAACAACTCAGCGTGGTGCCATATGACTAAGCTCTGGTCAGATGCATAATGTCAGAGATGTTATTTCGCCAGTCACGACACATTTACTGACATAGATTATTGAAGTACATCATGTCCAAAAAAACTAATGAATAAAATAAAATCCCTAGTATATTCATGAAGATGTGTGCGTAATGACTTAGGAATAGGCGGCACAGTCGCCCAGGCACTGTCGCCTCGAGACATGCAGATTAGGTTAATTGCCGTGTGTAGTGTGTAAATGCATACGTTTGGCCTATGATGGATTCGCACACTGTCCAGGGTGTACTCCGCTTTTTGTCATAGGCTGGCGGGGACGTGCTGGAGTTCAGGATATCAAGGACAACATGTACGGTAAACATGCCGATATCCTGGAACGAACTTGCTTCTGTGTGCCATGTACGAGTGTTACAAGTTAGTGTGATCTATCAGGAAGAGCCACGCTTCCTTCACACCGCTGCCAACATCTTAGCGACTGTCAGTAAGGAAAAAAGAAAATGAAAAGCTGAGAACAACACAGCTGCTGTAGTCTTTAACAATGTGAACAAGAGGAACCATGGACACAACGATGGAAACCATGTCACACGGTTTTTTCTTTTATTTCTTTGACTCTTCAGTTCAGATCCGATCTTACGCACAGTACCAGTCAAAAGTTTCGGCACCCCTTCTAATTCAAAGTATTTTGCTTAATGATTTCTTTTCTACGTTCTAGAATAATACTGGAGATTTCAAAACAAAGAAATAAGTAAAAAAAATAAGAAACAGAAAATTATTTTGTGATTAAATACCAACAAAAATAGCTAGTTGATATTTTAAGACAGCTGTTTTGGAATAGTTGCAAGAACAGTATTGTCAAGTGCATGTGCAAAACCATTCAAGCACCATGATGAAACTGGCTCTCATGAAGACCAAAACCTAACTCTGCTGCAGAGGAGAAGCTCATTTAGAGAAATCACCAATTAACAGCACCTCAGATTCAACTGTTCAAAGGAGATTATTGCATATTTTGGATGTTTTACATGTAGAAAAGAATCAAAATCAAGAACAACCATGGGATTTGATGTATATGTATGTATATGATGTGTATGCATGTATGTATATACCAAAACATAGACAGATTTCAGATGAAAAATTACTGGCTACAAAAAATTATCGGGATTCAAAACATTGAGACAACACAAGCTAAAGAAGCTGAACGTTTTGTGCCATGTTGTTCGGTCCAAACAGAAGTAATTAGTTAAAAAAGAAAAACACAACAGTGGAATGGGTAGAGACACTGTGACTTCAGCATGTGTTTCCTGATTGACAGTTTAAAGTCCAGATTTCTGAGCTCTATACAAACAAATGAAGATAAGTACAGTAAGTAAACACAACAAAGCACCAACTTTTGGGAGAAATGTCCATCAGCGGAGAAGCGACCATTTTTGGAGAAGTGACCATGCACTCGCTCAACTGTGACCTGGAAAAGAAATTTCAGATTCCACAAGATTTAAGCGGAAAACTGAAGTAAAGCGGAATACTAAACATCCACTCGATGTTTTAATTATTTGTAAAAATCAGACAAGTTAAACTTTTGTGTTAGAAAACGTCATGTCTTGTGGGTTTTTAAGATGAGTAGTTTATGCAGAAGAGGTTTGGCTGATGAAAAAATTGAGAAATTAAAGATTCTCTAAATCCCACTATTTCATTATCAATACAGAACAGAAACTAGTGCTCTAACAATGAGCCAACACCAATTCAATTCTATTCTGACATTTTTTTTTTGCCATCATAAAAAAATGTCAATCTGACAAGTCTTATAGCACTGCATGAAACAGTTACATGTCTGAAGCAATTTATTATTTCAACAAAGTCAAACGTCAATCCTCTAAAAACGACACAATGTTTTATTTCAACAAAGACAATCTTCAATCCTCTAAAAACTACACAATGTATTATTTCAACAAAGACAATCTTCATTCCTTTAAAAACTACACAAATTATTTAAATAAAGGAATGAAGATTGTCTTTGTTGAAATAATACATTGTGTAGTTTGTAGAGGATTGAAATATGTCTTTATTTAAATAATTTGTGTAGTTTTTAAAGGAATGAAGATTGTCTGTTGAAATAATACATTGTGTAGTTTTTAGAGGATTGAAATATGTCTTTATTTAAATAATTTGTGTAGTTTTTAAAGACATATTTCAATCCTCTAAAAACTACACAATGTATTATTTCAACAGACAATCTTCAATCCTCTAAAAACTACACAATGTTTTATTTCAATAAAGACAATCTTCAATCCTCTAAAAACTACACAATGTTTTATTTCAATAAAGACAATCTTCAATCCTCTAAAAACTACACAATGCATTATTTCAACAAAGACAATCTTCATTCCTTTAAAAACTACACAAATTATTTAAATAAAGACAAATTTCAATCCTTTAAAAACTACACAATGTATTATTTCAACAGACAATCTTCAATCCTCTAAAAACTACACAACGTTTTATTTCAATAAAGACAATCTTCAATCCTCTAAAAACTACACAATGTATTATTTCAACAGACAATCTTCAATCCTCTAAAAACTACACAATGTTTTATTTCAATAAAGACCATCTTCAATCCTCTAAAAACTACACAATGTATTATTTCAAAAAAGACAATCTTCAATCCTCTAAAAACTACACAATGTATTATTTCAGCAAAGACAATCTTCAATCCTTTAAAAACTACACAAATTATTTAAATAAAAGACAAATTTTTATCCTCTAAAAAGTACACAATGTATTATTTCAACAGACAATCTTCAATCCTCTAAAAACTACACAATGTTTTATTTCAATAAAGACAATCTTCAATCCTCTAAAAACTACACAATGTTTTATTTCAATAAAGACAATCTTCAATCCTCTAAAAACTACACAATGTATTATTTCAAAAAAGACAATCTTCAATCCTCTAAAAACTACACAATGTATTATTTCAGCAAAGACAATCTTCAATCCTCTAAAAACTACACAAATTATTTAAATAAAAGACATTTTTTAATCCTCTAAAAAGTACACAATGTATTATTTCAACAGACAATCTTCAATCCTCTAAAAACTACACAATGTTTTATTTCAATAAAGACAATCTTCAATCCTCTAAAAACTACACAATGTATTATTTCAATAAAGACAATCTTCAATCCTCTAAAAACTACACAATGTTTTATTTCAACAAAGACAATCTTCAATCCTCCAAAAACTACACAATGTATTATTTCAACAAAGACAATCTTCAATCCTCCAAAAACTACACAATGTATTATTTCAATAAAGACAATCTTCAATCCTCTAAAAACTACACAATGTATTATTTCAATAAAGACAATCTTCAATCCTCTAAAAACTACACAATGTTTTATTTCAATAAAGACAATCTTCAATCCTCTAAAAACTACACAATGTTTTATTTCAATAAAGACAATCTTCAATCCTCTAAAATCTACACAATGTATTATTTCAACAAAGACAATCTTCAATCCTCTAAAAACTACATAATGTATAATTTCAACAAAGACAATCTTCAATCCTCTAAAAACAACACAATGTATTATTTCAACAAAGACAATCTTCATTCCTTTAAAAACTACACAAATTATTTAAATAAAGACAAATTTCAATCCTTTAAAAACTACACAATGTATTATTTCAACAGACAATCTTCAATCCTCTAAAAACTACACAATGTTTTATTTCAATAAAGACAATCTTCAATCCTCTAAAAACTACACAATGTATTATTTCAATAAAGACAATCTTCAATCCTCTAAAAACTACACAATGTATTATTTCAATAAAGACAATCTTCAATCCTCTAAAAACTACACAATGTTTTATTTCAATAAAGACAATCTTCAATCCTCTAAAATCTACACAATGTATTATTTCAACAAAGACAATCTTTAATCCTCTAAAAACTACACAATGTATTATTTAAAAAAAGACAATCTTCAATCCTCTAAAAACTACACAATGTATCATTTCAGCAAAGACAATCTTCAATCCTTTAAAAACTACACAAATTATTTAAATAAAAGACAAATTTTTATCCTCTAAAAAGTACACAATGTATTATTTCAACAGACAATCTTCAATCCTCTAAAAACTACACAATGTTTCATTTCAATAAAGACAATCTTCAATCCTCTAAAAACTACACAATGTATTATTTCAAAAAAGACAATCTTCAATCCTCTAAAAACTACACAATGTATTATTTCAGCAAAGACAATCTTCAATCCTCTAAAAACTACACAAATTATTTAAATAAAAGACAAATTTTTATCCTCTAAAAAGTACACAATGTATTATTTCAACAGACAATCTTCAATCCTCTAAAAACTACACAATGTATTATTTCAATAAAGACAATCTTCAATCCTCTAAAAACTACACAATGTATTATTTCAATAAAGACAATCTTCAATCCTCTAAAAACTACACAATGTTTTATTTCAACAAAGACAATCTTCAATCCTCCAAAAACTACACAATGTATTATTTCAATAAAGACAATCTTCAATCCTCTAAAAACTACACAATGTATTATTTCAACAAAGACAATCTTCAATTCTCTAAAAACTACACAACGTATTATTTCAACAAAGACAATCTTCAATCCTCTAAAAACTATACAGTGTTTTATTTCAACAAAGACAATCTTTAATCTTCTTCTTTTTTTTTTTTTACTTTGATTGACACGGTCTGTGCATCGCCTCGAGACACAATGTTGACCGAACACGAAGGCAACACGGTGGGTGGCATCGTTTCCCCTTCACAGCTCCGGGGTCTCCAGAGCTCGGGTTACGTTCCGTGTGGAGTTTCTCTGCCTGGGTTTCCTGCAGGTTCTCTGGTTTCCTTCTCCCTCCCATATAACATGTCAGTACATGGATTTACTATTATCATAACTTGCACCTAGCTCTGACTTTGATAGACTGTTCTGTTTTGTTTTGTTTTTTCCCCTGCATTGCACCCGGTGTTCCTGGGACAGCCTCATGATCCATGATAACCCTGACCGGGATCTAGTGCTTACAGAAGATGAATGATGAGTTTCCCTGGAGTAGTAAACGGTTGTGGAAGCCAGAACAGACAAATGCGAATTTGTTTGTTTTTCAAAGACTGCCAAAGTAGGAAAGAAATCCTCTGCATCATCTGACTTGTTAAGTAGGTTATGAATGGATTAAAGCTGTAGCATATTCATATTCTCCCCTGCCATGCATAGGGCCCGGGTTCGATTTCCACCCTATGCCCCAAACTCCAGCTACCGTATTCAGTGCCGGTCCCGAGCGCATTTAAAATGGGTGGATGCATTCGGAAGGGCATCCGGCGTAAAAACCTGTGCCAAGTTGTTGTGCGGATCGGATAATCCGCTGTTGCGACCCTTCGATGTCAGAGAAGCTGAAAAACTACCAACGTTCATATTGCGACCATAATATGAGCATGAGAGAGCTGAAATGAGTTGCTCCAGGGTTTTTATATGAAAGCTATAAATGTCAGAGCAAATCACCTTGTCACCTATATATCATGGAGAGGACATCTTTAATGAGCCAGATTTTTTTTAGTAGACTCCAGAGCATGATCCAACTCCCTCTCTCTCTCTCTCTCTCTCTGACACACACACACAACTACACGGCTCTGTTGATTGCTTCAAGGCACTGATAGAGATAGAGACTACAGCATTGCACAAACTTAGAAAAATGTAAGACAATCTATTTATAGCCTCTATAGTGCAATGACCTCCTGGTGGTCTGTGTAAGACCTGGGAATGTTTGCACAACGCCCAGAGATAGACCACAACATGGGTGATGGAGTGCTGATTTTTTTCCCCCCGCGTGCAGTTTGCACGGCACTTCACTACAGCGCGAGATCCTGTGCACACTGACAGCCTCCTCCCGCACGCGCCCGGAGATTCAATCCCCCTGCACATGCACGCGCGAGCACCGTAACATCAACAGGAGGAAACCCTGGAGGTTTGGTATCCCCGAGTTGCACCAGCACCAAGGAAAGGAAAGGAAAAGAACCACGGCAGGAACATTCGCGACGCAGCATTTTGGGGTAAAACGAGGAATGAACTGTAACCCACCTAAAGCTTCAGAAGATCCGCGTACAGAGACACAGCCAGGGGTTCATGCAGCAGATCTGAGCCACGAGACGCCGACAGCCGTCCGCTTTCCATCCGAGTACTCCTCCTCTAGGCGCAGGAAAACCGCGACACTGAAATCCCCTCGGTTCTCACCATAACTGTAAGCACACAGAATGCGCGTCATAACATTCCAGGTTGCCAGATATACCAGAGATTCACCATGTATATTACACATATTGGACAAATGTTTCCTGACAAACCTACGCAAGTAAGAAACAAATAAACAAATGTGTCAACAACATATTAATTATAAATTAATTGTGAAGTGTCTGTTATGAAACAATAATAAAAAATAAAAGAAAACAATTGGGATTCTAGTGCCAACCTGCCAACCCGGATTGAGTCCTGAGCGACGCAGGAATCTGATTGGATGACAGATCGCCGATCGTAGTTATCTCCAAGTTAATGATTGGTTCAGATATTGAGGACAGGGATATGCCCCGCCCCTTTGTGGTTAAATTTCATTAGCCAGCCTCACGGTGCGCGCGCCTGTGTGTGTGCGTTTTAAAGAGACAGCTATGGAAATAAAAGCGTGAACAAAAATATGAAATATTCAAAGTGAGTAAAAAAAACTGTACAGCAAAAAAAAAAAAAAAACATTTAATGGTGGAAAAAAAAAACCTTTTCAGTTTTACTACTGTTTTTCACTTTCGTTCCTGGGTTTTTTCAGTTTCGATTCATTTCTGTTTCAGTGTCGAGACTTTTCAAAGAAACAGCCTAAAGTACCTGTATCAAATGTTTCACCAAAAACTAGTCAAATCTGGAGATTCGACTCCTTCCCAGTAGCAGTCCATCTGTGGTCACTGTAACCTCTGTTGAACCTCCTGTTCTTATTCTTAAGCTTTGTGAGTTGCTTTTCTGCTCACCACGGTTGTAAAGAGTTGTTAATTGAATGACCATACCTTGTTGTAATTGTTGTCATCTGCTCCCTTGTCATCTAATTTTTTCCACACCACTGTCAAATGTACGAGGCAGCATGGTGGCATAGTGGTTAGCACTGTCGCCTTGCCCCTCCAGGGTTGAGGGTCTGTGGTGACAGATTTCCCCATCTCCTGTCCCGTGCTTGGTGGGTTTCCTCTGTGTACTCTGGTTTCCTCCCACAGTCCAAAGACTTAGTAAATTGGTGTTCCCAAATGTTCAGCTTGTGTGTGCCCGGAGATAGATTGGCACCCTGCCCAGTTTAGACCCCGTCTCCTCGCAACCCTGTACACTGGATGATCGTTACTGAAGGTGAATGAATGTTAAATGTACAGACAATTCTTCATGGAAATGTCATGGTCAAAGTCAACAAGATCACCATTTTTCCAAATTATTATTTGTGGAATTTATCCCATTCACTCCTTGCACATTGCGGATGGCACAAAAGTGTCCATTACTTATAGAAAAAAAATACAGCACATATCCATCCTGCCTTAATTCCTGCACACGATCCTCCATAAACAAAATAAAACAATTCCTTCGGTCTCTCACCTTGAAATGGCAATGATTCTTACATCCCAAAGCTACACATTGCTACATATTTTCACACACACACACACACACACACACACACACACAAAACATATTTGTGGTGCTAAATTCAACTTGAAGGCAAAGTGGAAAGTCGCCCTACCAAAAGGGCGGCGCCGTGGATGAGTCGATCTCAGCCCAAAGCAGCATGTACTGTACAGTAGGTTTCTTCTAACTATGGCTTTATAGCCTTCTGATTCTAAAAAAAATATTGATTTTCTTCTTATAGTACTGGGCACTTTCAAGCTAAAGTAACTTGTTGGCAAAATAGCCAGAGTAAGCAAATAAATCCTCAACAAGACATTTCAAAATGACAGATTGGACAGGACTAATGGTGCTTAATATGAAGCCAAGAGCAAGAGCAAGATGAATACTGGCCTTTCTAAGACTTGGAAAAGTCATTTAACCTCAATGAAGAATATGTTTGTATTGTGAGGTGCAGTAACTATTCTGTGAGAATTGTCTCTGCTTAATTTGTTAATGTAGTCAGCATGTTTATTGACGGTGTTCAGCTCGAATGTCTAACTATATTTAAAAAAAAAAAAAAAAAAAAGGAATGTTGAGGATGCAGGCTTTATGGACATGTTGTTGTTGGTGGTCTTTCGGCTGCTCCAGTCGAGGGGTCGCCACAGCGGACTATCTGATCCACACAACACCGTAGCACCGGTTTTACACCGCATGCCCTTCCTGGCAAAAACCTCCCATTTTATCTGGGCTTGGAACAGGTGGATGGGGAATTGGGTGGGAATCGAACCCGGGCCTTTCACATGACAGGCGAGAAAGCTACCACTGAGTCACCAATACCTGCTATGTTCAATGGACATGTGTCATAAGCAAACACTATCAGATGGTAATGGGACATAACTGAAACACATGGAACTTAAATAGTTGATGACGTGCATTAATTCAGGATGTAAACAGAAATCTAACTCTTTGACAAGTGAACCGACCTGTATTGCTTGCTGGGAGCTCCAGTTCGGTGCCACCTGACACACACTCACTAGACCAATTTAAAATAATTTGACTAACAAAAAGTAATGAAAATATCCAAATAATCGGAAACTGACTCAGCAAACCCGCACCACCCACTCTTACCTTAATGCCTCAAATCGGGGTTCAAATCTTCATAAAAGTATTATTAAAAAAGACAAATACAAAGATAAACCATGCTTATTATTATAGAATTGTTCAGCAGGAAAATGGACACATCTGTTGTTTCTGTCTCACTTCCTCACCGGCCAATGATCTCATCACTTTCCGGAGTGGCAAAGTTGGCATTTTGATTTTAATCAAAGAATCTGCTCTACTTACTCATGCTAAGCTGAGTATTATTACTATACAGCAAAAATCCATTCAGGGTTCCTCAGGCAGAAAACATCCCATATCTTACCTCATGCTCCCTGGGGTATGCTTTCCTATGCGTTTCCTTGTCTGTGATGTCAGCTATTCATATACTGAATTCTCACCATACAAAACGTTAAGCAGTTGGATAAAACATGTCATCGTTAACAATATGTCTCAGGAGGCCGGAGTAGGATATACCCAGACTGTAGTGTGCATTGTGGGAACAGATGGGAGTCCTGGGAGAATGGGAGGAAGTCGCAGTGTCCCACATCGTGTGGCCATATGGACCAGAAGAGATGGAGTGATATTAGGGGAAGAGACAGAACAAAGGACTTCTCCTGAATGTTAGGAAGTTTCTCTTTCTGTTCAAAAAACGGCTGGTTTGCACAGTTGCTCACTGTAAAAGAGACGAATGACAGGGAACGTGACTAGATTTTTATTTAGTAGCTCTTGTCCCCTTAATCAATGCAAGATTATAGTAACTGCTATTATGACTGTTGTTGTATGATAAACCACTGGGTTATAGTGGTTTCCTTGGCCACCCCACAGCTCCAGGATGCGTGGTTTGAACATGAGCTGAGCTTACTGTTCGGTGTTGCACATTCTCTCCATGCCTTCATGGGTTTCCTCCAGGTTCTTGCTCCTGGTAGGTGGACTGGCCACTATAAATAGACCCTTCCATTTGAATGACACCTGTGTGCACATTGTGCTGCAATAGAACGACACCTCAGCCACGGCAGATTGGGATGGGTGGGAATTACTAGTTATCCCAGGATATACTGTATTCTGGATCCTCCCCAAACCTGACCAGTCTAAAGCTCATTTTATCCAGTGAAAATGAGGCATGAATTGTCTCACTGAATTGTTCAGGGAGCATGACGTAAATCATTCGCTTTGAAATTTACCAATAGACATTGTAACCTAACAAATGCAAATGAAAGTTTTTGGAGCAATATGTTCTACAAAGCCTGTATTTTAAAATAGGTATCTTCTTGGAACAATGGTGCTTTTGCCTAGTACATTTCCATAAATTTCTAAAATCAATGCCAAAAACATTGAAGCTGATTTGGTGGGTCATGCTGGACCAGGATCCTACCTAGAAACTTTGTTCCTGCAAAACACTTTGTACAATGCAAATCATTACCCCAGCCCATCCCCACCGAATAAATCCCCCCGCCCCCGTGCTGCAGCCGGATCCTTCGGGTTCTCCGGGTGCCTACGGATCGGACTTGTTTGTCCATGGCATCTGATGGATTGATATCTGGGGGATTTGCAGGCCAGATCGACAAAGATTGAACTCTTTGCCTACTGGGTGTTCTGATACCTTTCTATTGGCAACAGATTGACCTTTTTTTTCCAGTGGTTTGTGCTGCATTGGCGTTTCTGTGGGAACACGCTGGCGCCTGGTTGGTGAGCTTTGGGACTCCAAGATCCTGTCACCAATTGACTGCTATATAGCTGGTGATCAACGTTGTTCATTTCACCTGTCAGTCGTCATAATGTTATGGCTGATCATTGTATGCCCTCCTCCTACTCCTTCAACCAAAGGAAAGGGAACATTGTTGGGGCACCACTGCTTAGATAATATTTATATTGGAATCTTCTGAATATTATTGTAGTAAGTTGTTGGGCCAACACTAACCACCAGAACATCTTTCATGTGTCTTGGATAGGTCAAGCGAACAAAATTATCCAGCCAATGGCAGTGCAGTGATCATCTACATTTAGGCATTTGGCAGACACCCTCATCCAGAGCGACTCACATTTTTATATCATTATAAATCTGAGCAGTTGAGGGTTAAGGGCCTTGCTCAAGGGCCCAACTGGGACAACTTGGTGGTTTTGGGATTTGAACCTGGAACCTTCCGAACCGTGCTCCAATGCCGTACAGCGACAAAACACTGTACATAGCAATACATGTACTGTAATATATTGTAGATAATATATGTGAATATTTTACAGTCTTGCATATAGGAAGGAGACACATGGGCCATAAACTAGGGCCATAAACACATGTTGGATTTGTTTTTTTGGGACATGTGAATGAGTGGAGTCTTGATTTAATTAAATGTGTTTTCATGCCGGGATTAAATCATGAATCATGATTAAATAAATGTGTTTACAAGAAGATGTGAAGTGGAGGCAGTGTACATCCCTGCTGTCTAGATCGCATACTGCTGTTCGTGACCGTGATGGTTGATTACACTTTCAAAAAACTTACTTGAAAATTTAGTCTCTAGAGGACAAAAACGAAAACTTTCAGAATTTTCATACTGTAAACTGTCAGACCCTGAAACCGAGGGGTTTTTTTTTTCTTTTTTTTTTGCAAAAAGGAAGAGTTCCAGGAGTCTTGCTCTGCTTTTCAGTAAATGAGCTCAGAGCACAAGACGAGTACTCCAGCTGCTTTCTGACCCCTTCATGTAAAATAATCCTTTATTGCTTTGCAAATCTCTCTGATCGCCAACTATTTCTTTCCAGCTGTCCTCTTTATAAGTGAGCAAATACTTCCCGAAATAGTATAATAAAGTGAGAAAGGCAAGTTAAAAATGCTGTTCACTTTATTATTCTGTTTTCTGTCACAGCTTGTTGTGTTGGCGTGTTGGAAACCACAGTCCCTGCAGAGCCTGAGTCACGCTGCTTAACAAGCAATTTGGAAATCAACAGTGCGGCGACTCCTGTGAGAAACAATGCAAATTCTTTTCTAATTAAAACTACTCAGTGTTTCACTGACGACAACACCGATGCCCGGAGTAAGGCTCAGTCATAACGAGGAAGCTGTTGGCTGGATTTTATTCAGAGTGGTTGATAGCAGGAGACAAGCAGGGGACTGTAATGTTATACATAACATAGCCTGGGGTGCAAAAGCCAAAAAAAAAAAAAAAAAAAAAAAGATTTCAGTTTTAGCTGAAATAATATAACAAAATCCAGATGATAACATTCAGAGGGACAAATGTGGTCGATATAAAACATGTAAACTCTCATCAAGGAGATTTAAGCCTTTCAATGAATAGTAACCTCAGGGAACGAATACCATTTCAGAAGGGTGCGCATTCAGAGATTCTGCACTTTTCTTCCTCCACAGTTTGAAACTGGATCGGTTTGCTAATTAGCAATGAACCTGATTTGCTATGAAATCAAACATTTTCCCATCAGGATCCAGTAGTTCCAGTAGAGACCACCCATTCTTGTCTGTAAAAAAAAACACACACACACACACACACACCGGCCTTGAGATGGCCTCGGTGCTGCGGATCCGTTGACGAATTTCTTTCTGGCAAACACACACTTCAACAGAAATAGCACACTGTCTCTCCAGTTTGATTGTGGAGATCTGGGCTCAGTAGGGTGACAGGTCTGATGTTCAGTTGCACTGTGGGGGGCTTTAGTGAAATAGACCAGGAGTGTCATATTGGACAGAAAGAAAAGTGGGACTGGATGATGAAGTGCACACGACTCAGAAGATATTCATTGAATCGCAGTTCAAAAAACATAAATGTGAGAAAAGGGCAATTTGACAATTTGACACAATGGTAAAAATTTGCACTGGTTTTGTGATTTTAGAAACAAGAAAAAAAACACTTATGAAACATTTCGAGTAAAAGCGTCTCATACAGTATATAAGGAGTAAATGTAAATGATTTGTTCTGCACTACAGTAATATGTACATCTATAAATGCCTACACTGTAAACCCTAATACTCAAAGTAATTAAGCATATTGAGTACTGTTAACTTAAATAATTACACTTAGTTCATATTAATAGGCCTTGATGAGTATTTAGAACTTTTTGGTATTTATGAGTTTGTAGAAACGACAAATTTGATCAAAACAAATTTGATGTTTTAAGTAACTGTAAGCACTTACAGTAAGTACAGTAAGTAATAGTAACTGTCACCTTAAAGTTCCACCAACTTAAAATCTTTCAGGCTAGCGATTTTGTGTGTGTGACATCATCAGGGCAATAAGACACTGGTGGCTCAGTGGTACAGAAGGTACCTCCTGCCATGTGAAAGGCCCGGGTTTGATTCCCAACAACTGGATGTAGTTTCTGTCCCAAGCCCAGATAAAATGGGAGGGTTGCGTCAGGAAGGACATCTGGAATAAAACCTGTGCCGAGCTTGTGTGCGGACCGGATCGCCTGCTGTGGCGACCCATTGCCGAAAGACAACAACAATTTATTTGATTTGCAACAACTAAAAGAAAAAAGAGAATTGCTATTAAATAGTATAGCAATTCTATACCAGGATGCGTGGTTTGAACATGAAACCAGTTAGGCGACTCAATAATGCAAATAGAGAACGATTCATATGAATGAGTACAACAAACTCAAAAACTGATAGTTCTGTTTACTTAAAGTCGGAAACATCATTACTTAAACAATATGATGTACAGTAACTGATTACTTCAAATATTTTGAGTTTTGCCAACTTATTCAGATTTACAATGTCTGGAAATAATAAAACAACAAATATGTACACTGATCAGCTATAATATTAATACTATGGCCTCGTGAACGGAACATCATTGATCGCCAAAGCAAACTGGTGACGGGATCATGGTCATCCAAATCCTATCCGCAGAGACTCCACCCCATAGCCCACGGCATTCAAGGGATCTGCTGCCATCACTGTGGGGTTTTTAAAATGAATGGTTTTATTGTTAAGGCTCACTGATGTATTGTTAAAAATGATGTCAAATCACAAATTCAGCCACTCATTGCAAGTTAAATGGACCAGAAAGTTAAACACTTACATTTAGCAAACAAAAGGCAGGAGTGCTTTACAAAGAATGAAGATCAAATTGATTACGATTAAGCTCAAGATAAGAGATGAATAAAAAAGCATGTGCCCTTCAGGAAAATAATGGCAGTGATCTTAGAGGAAACCAGTGATGGGGTGGTGTGATTTAGTCCAGCAAGAATATTTTCATTTTCTTACTACTGTATACAGTATCTGCATGCCCTGATGCATTTTATTAATTCCCCAAAGACTGGTTATGTGCTTAGGGACAAGATTGTAGACCTGCACAAGGCTGGAATGGGCTACAAGACCATCAGCAAGAAGCTTGGTGAGAAAAAGACAACTGTTACAAAAAACACAAAATACAAAAACACATCAATCGCCCTCGGTCTGGGGCTCCATGCAAGATTTCACCTCATGGCATAAGAATAATCATGAGAAAAGTGAGGGATCAGTCCAGAACTATACAGGAGGATCTTGTGAATGATCTCAAAAGAGTTGGGACCATAGTCTCCAAACACGCCATTGGTAACACAATACGCCGCCATGGATTGACATCCTTCAGGGCCCCTTCCTCAAGAAGACACGTATACAGGCCCATCTGAAGTTTGCTAATGAACAGAGGAAGATTGGGAGAAAGTAAAGAGAAAGCTTTTTCTCCCAGCATGACTCGTCGCTTTTGGAGGAAGTAAAATACAACTATGACGCTAAGAACATCATCCCTACAGTCAAGCACGGAGGTGGAAACATCATGCTTTGGGGCTGTTTACAGGCTGACTTTGCCGCATTGAGGGGCCAATGGATGGATGTCCTGTAAAAATCATGGATAAGAACCGCATGAAGATGGGTTTTGGATGGGTCTTTCAAGCCAAGGCAAGAAAGTAGCGGCCCAAGAAGAAGCACATTAAGGTCATGGCCAGTCTCCAGACCATGATCCTATAGAACATTTATGGAGGGAGGTGAAACTTTGAGTTGCCAAGCGACAGGCAAGAAACCTTAAGGAGATCAGTAAAGGATAGTGGATCCAAATCCCTCCTGAGATGTGTGCAAACCTGGTAACCAACTACAAGAAACATCTCACCTCTGTGCTTGCCAACAACGGGTTCTACACCAAGTACTACTGTAAGTCATCAAATTCCTCTTTGAAATGCAAAGCAATTTATAACCTTTGTATCATGGGTCTTTTCTGGATTTTTGGTTGATATTCTGACTCTTTCCTTAGTCTACAATAATCCTACAATAAAAAAAATGTATACAGCTTTCACTTCTTTGTAAGTTACAAAATTTGTATGGGATCAAATAATTATACATTGTAGTATACTGTATAGTGTATTACCTATATTGTAGGAGCAGTAAATCATTCCTGCACTACATTTTCTAGGTTAAAAGACCAAATAAAAAGAAAATAGATAGACATAAAACAAAGTAAATAAAAATACACACCTTGTCACCAAGGTAGTGCAAAATGCAGACTTCCTTCAGTACGTAAATGTGGTTGAAATCCTTCTGACAGTTCTGAAGCACCCTAGATTTTCTTCCATACATGTTAAAAATGCTTCCTCATTGAAAATATAGCTGTATAAAATATATACTACGTATAATATATATTATATACGTTCTTTGTTTGAAACGATACTGTACTGAACGTCTTATGTTAGAGTGAATTTCCGCCGATTTTATTTTCAAATTTTCATGTGATTGATTATAGCGCCAGCATTAAATGCAAAGTCTCTGATTTGTTCAAAGTGCTTATCTTTAAATAAGGACAGAATTAGTCGTTGCTTTGCATGTGCTGAAGCTAACCGTCATTATGAAAGCAAATGCCATGTGAAGGATAAAAATGTGTGGTTTGTTTATGATTCAGCCAGCCTTCACGGTTGAACAAATAGCCCTTGGGAGAGTGTGTACCCCCATGTTAACTCTAATACACCTGTCTTTTTGGTTTGTGTGTGTGTGAGAGAGAGAGAGAATGAGAGAGAGAGAGAGAGAGAGAGAATTAATGGAGCTTAAACCTGTTATTCAGTAAAGTGGGACCGGATGTACAAACATGGACGGCGCAAAGCAAAGCTGTTGCTCAAACAATGCACAATAAATCATCAATCTCTCTTATAGTGCGTTATTACTGTAGCACACAGGTTACCATACTATGTCCACTTTTATTGTCTGCCGCATAAAGGTGTTTTTACTTCGTTCCCTTTGAGAGAGTATACAGCAATACAAGTTCTACTTGTTTTTCTATTATTATTATTATTATTATTATTATTATTATTTCATATTAATTCTTTTAATTAACAGTGAGTTAATGGTCAGCACTAGTGTTGGTAACTATTCCATAATCGATCGTTGGTTTGTGTAAACCATTTGACGATCAATGAACAGTGCAATGCTTCTTTGATAGTTTGTTTGTTTGTTTTTTTTTTTTTTTCAAAACAAATCAAAATTGATGTGAATATACTAAAGGTTTGATGTGAATCAGTACCATAGGAAATGTCTCAGTTATCATAAGATTTCCTGCTCTACACACAGACTGTGAGGTTTGTCACCTGGAACGCAAGTACAATATAAGTAATCCAATTATATTCCTCCCACTCATCATCTATACAGCGTAATCCTGTATTCAGGGTCACAGGGGGTCTGGAGCCTATTCCAGGAGACTTAAGGCACAAGGCGGGGTCCACTCTGGACGGAGTGCCAATCCATCAGAGGGCACACGCACATACACACACTCCGGCCAATTTTGGAATACCAATTAACCTAATAACAGGGAGAACATGCAAACTCCATGCACACAGAGATGGGAATCGAACCCGGACCCTGGAGGTGCAAGGCGACAGTGCTAACCACTACACCACCGTGCCGCCAATTATATTCCAATAATACGGAATTATAATAATATCAAATTCCAAATCTCACAACTCTCGTTCCATACGAAAATGCATTCCAAAGTCTCATATGAAGTTTTTGCAGTCTCACAAACCTACAGTAAATCAAGATTGTACTTTTCTCTCTTTTTTTTTTTTTTTTTTTTTTGTTTTGTATTCAGTACAAATTGAACTCTTTTCTTTCCTGGCTAGCGATATGGCTAAATGTCTAGTTTCTGGTTAGTCATATTGCGCAATTATTGGCATTGCCTAGAATTATAATGATTCAATTCCATTGCCATTTTTAGCAATCGATTCTTTGAAATGCCCAAGAAATCAGCTGATCATCGACTCTGCCACCATTAGCTACAGTAGCATCATCTCCTCACACCAGCACTGTTGAGGGTTCCAATCTGGTCTGTGTATGGGGTTTGCATATTCTCTTTGAGCTTAGTGTATGGTGTGTTTCCTCCAGATGCTCTGATTTCCTCCTACAGTCCAAAGACATGCGGTAGACTAATTGGTGTTTTAAAATGACCGGAACTGTACGATCAGCCATGCCTGCTTGAACCCTGCAATGGTTTGACCTGGGTTGCCTGGGATAGGCTCCAGTCAGGTGCCATGCGAGTATTACAGTATATGAGGCGGAAGTATCACCCTTCGCATGATTTTTATGCAAAACTGTATGATTGGTCTTTTCTAATCATGGACCAAGTGGTTGAAATCAGTAGCGAAAACGGTTGCAGATAGCGACGAAAGAACACGTTCGCAATCGGGGCGCACTGCAGAGAAAGAGAGAGAGAGAAAGAGAAAGAGAGAGAGAGAGAGAGAGAGAGATAGACTTTTTTACTATGAACATACTTTTTCTCAATTAGAATTAAAAGTAGAGGATTTCAGCTTTTTCTTGAGTAATATTGTACCTTTTACCCAAATACTTTTACTTTGTGTCATTCGCCCTTTTCTGCAGAGGTGTTAAATGTGATTACGCTTCGACTACATCAGTAAAAAATATACAGTAATTCTATATTAATACATCTTGTTCATTCGTTCTGAGATGGGATTAGGCGGAAAGATATGCCACATACAGTAGTACTATGCCAGTACTATATGCGTATAGATTCCCATTATTCAGCGCTGGAAGCTGATCTGTTTCCACGCACAGAGGTGTAAAACTTGATCGCAAAAAAGAAAGCAACATCGTTCCTGTAAAACGAGAACTGAAAACTCAAAGCAGACTGGTAATGAAAACGCTGAAAAAATGAATCATGAGTCATTGTAAAAAAAAAAAAAACATCAGGGTGGTGTGACGACCGCATTCCTGGTGGCTTTTGCTTTGACACGAGGCTTCTGGTTGCCATCAGAATGATGCATGGACGGAACCTCTGACTCTGTGCTGCAGCATACAGTGGGCTCTTTAGGAAGTCGGCCTGTCTGAGGGTTTACAAAAGATAGGAATCAAATGACACAGACATCAGCGCAGGCTGAGTTGCACGCCGGCCAATGCTGAGACATCACAAACGCACAGCTCTCCGAGAGGCACTGCAGGATATAACCATCCGAGCCAATAGAGTCGGCCTATCCAGTAAATGTTTGTGCATTGTGTTTGTGTCCGTATTCATAATTTATATTAATACTTTGTCTGCATTTACATTTGATTTTGAAGGAACTAAAGCAAAAGTTTCCGGAGAACCAGAGCCATTGCATTATATTGCGTTGTATAATCATCACTCATAGCCACCACTAAGCAAACGTCTTGTTCTCTGGTGTTCCCTGTCTGCGTTTGTTTACATTCGTTCATGTGCACTGCTTTTAAACAGCTTAAATATGGTTTGGCATCCTTGCTCGAACTGACCCAGCAGATTTGCATCCTCGAAACACCACTAATGGACAAAATATCAGTGGAGTTTATAATTTCATTAACTGTATCATACATTAGAACGCCTGTGCGAACTTCACTTTTTGCTTGTCAGATCAGCAGCCGCGGCATAATAAATTCCGGCCGCTCATAAAAGCGAACAAACGCCAACTCTCATTCATTTAAGCGCCGAAGAGTGGCAGTAATTTCAAGCTAATACAGCAGCTGGCAGCAAAACTGCTGGCTGGGCTTTTAAAGAGATTTCTCACTCTCCTTTTAAAAAAAAAAAAAAAATCCTTCTCTTTCTGCTGTAGATGTTCTTCATGCAGCCCATTCTTTACAGTATGTCGCACGTTCCTAATCCGGAAGCTGATTGAAGAGGAATGGTGTGACCCTGAGTTGATTAGAAAGACGATTATGGAGGCAATTTGGATAAAATGGTGTGGAGAAGGTGCCCACTAGCAACGGTGCTGATGTGGATCCTCTTTCTGGATGCTGATGTTCATGGTGAGGGCAAGGTTGGTCGAAGTGACACTAAAAGACTATCATTCGCTCAATGAATAACTTGGAGCCAAATAAATCATTATTATTATTATTATTATTATTATTATTATGAGGGGGCATTCAAGTTAAACCGGGACACATTTATAAGAGCAATAACTCTCATTATTTCTCTAATGCACCTAATAAATGATCTCATATCTGAAACCCTGGCCTCCCAGGAACTCCTTCCCGGTTTGGACCGAGGTCAGGACGGTACGCGGGATATGGTGATATCTCCCAGTCGGGATCCTGTAATGTGCAAGTAGTGTTTGTGAATGGTTGTGTGTACAGTTGCATCGACATGCACCGACAGATGCATCTCTTCTACAATCTGGCGACAAGTTATCTGTCGATTTTCAAGGATCAGATGTTCCACTTGCTGAATATTCGGCGAAAAAGACGGCTCCGAGTCACGACGGCTGGCATCATCATATACGGACATACGGCCTGCTTTGGAACGTTTGCATCATTCAGGTTTTTTACTGCAGCTCAGAGACTCATCAACGTACAGTACTGTGCTTGGAAATGTCTTCTGGAAGTTTGACTTGAACGCCTCTCATACAGTAAATAATTTTCATTGGCAACATTGCAGGAAAACTGCTTTTGGAAGTTGCGACATAATACATTATATATATATATATATATATATATATATATATATATATATATATATATATATATAACATACTATCTGGAGTCACCTACGGTAGAAGAGGACAGGACCATTCTACAGGATCTAGTCCTACAGTACATTCGGGCGGCTGTAAAACTCCTCTGTGACATTTGCTGTTGTTCAAAGTGCCAAATTTCAACTGAATTGTATTGAATAGTCCTTTTCCGGTGCACACAATACACCGAACCCGAGAGGCAGCTTAACCGGATTGTTAGCGCTAATGGTCCAACGCTTCTCCACAACCCCACCCTATGTGGCTAATCAGACATAACAGATTCGCTCTGGAATAGCATTGGACACTTTGCTGTTTTCCAGCCCCACTCTTCTAAAGCCCAGAGGATTAATGGCCTCAGCCATTGCCTGTGTGGCGAAATATGAGCCCAATCAAGAGTTCTGGAGACTCCATAAAATGTGCAAGGTCAGAGATTCTGCGCGATGAAGAGGACAAAAGTGCTGTCTACTCCAATAGCACTGCAGTCGTTTAGTGCTTACTCTCTTCCTCCAAAGTCTAGTTCCGGGAGAAGTCGCCAAGGTGAGGGCCATTCATCATGGTACCAAGACGCCTGTCAGTGAGCTACTTCATCAAGCTCGGTTTACACTTTTCTCGTCCACATGCTCCCAGGCAACACCCAGTAAGGTTACTGATCTACTATACACACTTCCCAACAGGCAAGAGGTGATGCTAATGGAAGGAGATGGGCAGAGGAAATTGTAATTGGTATGTAAGACTTGTTTACTGCTTTTTAATTCAAACCAAGCTCCAGATTGTATTCATTCATGGATCACTAGATTCTACTTAATAGAAAAAAAAAAAAGTACTGAGGCCTGAGTTATGTTCCTAATTATGGAAAGATTTTTTTCAATGAGCCTTTAAGGATTCTTGTGGTCCCGCAGAAGGACAACTCATGATACTAGTCAGGGGTGAGTCTGTTATCCGTTCCATAAAGACAATATTCCTCGGAAATTCTATTAGCTTATTTATCTGCCCCCCCCCCCTTAAATAAACAGTCCATTAAGTCCTGGCTCTCCTATGGGATCTGTCTGCAAGTTTCCAGAGATAGTGATTTCATGTCAGGTTGCCCTGAATGAGGATGTAAAAATATATATATTTTGAAATGAATCGTGATTAGCGCAGCCATGAATCATGCTCTGAGTGTACTGCAACAACAGACAACAAACAGCTTGATATACAAAAATATGCCGGTCATGCGGTGCAGCTCGCTGAGCTTATTCTTATGCAGCTTATCTTAATGATCAGCCAATCGGAAAAAAATTCATAGTAAGTCATGTCTTATCTAAATGATGACAAGATTGCTAACCAAATGTAATACACAGAAAAGCAAGATTTGGTGATCAAGATTGAACTTTACAGTGATGGTCCATCCATCTATCCATAGTAGGAACTTCTGTAGACCAACAAGGGACCGTGGAGGCCAATGGTGACCATTGTATTTATTCCCATTTTACGATCGTAGTCGGACATCCGGTCAACATTCACGCACTACAGGAAATTTGGGAACGCCAATTATCCTAATCTGCATGTCTTTGGATTGTAGGAGGAAACTGGAATACCCGCAAACTCCATAAACCCTGACGCGAGATGGGAATCGAACCCGGACCCTGGTGCAAGGCGACAGCGCTAACCACTAAGCCAACGTGCCGCCACATTCTACTTAGTCCACTGCCAGCTTCTACTTAAAACTGGTTTACAGATTATTACTGCAAAAAGCCACTGAAACAGTTTTCTTGGCACATATACTGTACTTAAAATGTGTGTATTAAGGTAAATATCCAGTGCACAAAAAAGCAAAGAAGAAAGCAAACCAATGGTGGTATCTGGTCACAATATCAGGGTTGTCACGGTAATCTGTTAAACCTCTTGTCCTTGTCCACTGCCTTGTGCTTTTTTTCTTTTCTTTTTTTTGGCTTGCATGTGTTTTAGTTTAGTTTTTGTTATAGAAGCTTAGTAGCTTCAGTTTAGTCTTGTCTGGAATCTGTTATTATACAGTATCTCTGTTGTGGTTAGTAGTCTCTTGTCTATGTTTTCCACTTACACCGTGCCTCATCCTTCCAAAATACTTGACGGAATGCAAGACCGACATAAATGTCGCTCTGAGGATGTCATGTGTGTAAGCCAACCTTGCGTTAAGGACATTGTGCTGGTGTCACGTTTCTTTTTTGTACCTTGTCCCTTGTCAATCTTTCATGTCTGGAGCATGCTGGGTTCATTTAGGGTCAATCTGGACTCCCAAAGTCTAATCTGTATGCTCCCCAGCAAATCAAAGCCCTTTTTTTCCTGATTAGTTTCAGTAACAAGTGGTTTTCTTATGACCACACAGCTGTTCAGTATCAATAATGTGAGTTTTTGTCACATTGTGAGTATGGAAAAGCTCTTACTTTCACTATTAAATGTGCAGTATATAGACAAAAGTATTTGGCCAAACCTGCAATGACATTGGATCCAATTACCGTATTTCAATATGGAGTCGGTCCCCCTTTAGTAGCTATAACAGCTTCCACTCTTCTTGGAAGGCTGTTCACAATATTTTGGACCCAAGTGTTTCTGTGAGAATTCGTGCACATTCTGTAGAGCATTTATGAGGTCAGGCACTGATGTTGGATGAGAAGGCCTGGCTCGCAATTACCGTTCCAGTTCATCCCAAAGGTCCTCAATGGGGTCGATGAGGTCAGGGCTCTGTGTTAGGTCCAGTCAAGTTCTTCCAAGTTCTTCATGGTTTGACGGAACTCATCAAACCATGTCTTTATATTCCTTGCTTTGTGCACTGGGGCTCAGTCATGGTGGAATAGGAAAGGGCCTTCCCCAAACTGTTGCCACAAATTTGGAAGCATAGCATTGTCCAAGATGTCTTGGTATGCTGAAGCAATTAGATTGAAATTAACAGGTTTGGCCAAATACTTTTGTCCATTTAGAGTATGTTTGACAATGCTTTATGTAATCCATTTTTTCAACCGATTTACTGTGTTATTAGAATATGGCAACAAGGCAGTTACAAAAAGTATCACAATATTACAAGGGTAATTGAATTAGTGCTGTAAAAATACACTTGATGCTTAGATACGAATTGATGCTAATCAGTTCTAGTGGAATAGATACACATTTGCAACAGTGTCGATACCAACAATGCCATCGTCGCCTCATCCAGGTGACACACACCTACACACAGCACCGCCTCAAACAGGCAGACATCTGAACCCACTAGCAGAAGACTGTGCTGGATGGACTTGGCAAGTGTTGCTGCTGGAGGGCTTTTATGAGCAGCTTTAGCTAAAAATGGGGGGGGGGGAAACAAAAGTAGATTTTGAAAATATTTTACATACTGTAAGAGGCAAATGACCAGGGAACGGCTAAGGGTGTTGCTTAGCCTATATGCAAACAATGCTGCAAAATGCCGGTGAACGAAAAGAGATATCCTGGTCTTTATAAGCAATTTGGAGAGCTCGGTAAAGCTCCTGTTTCAACGGCATTCAAATATTAAACAGCTGTCATAAATGTTAACCTGGTCAGCACACACACAAAAATGTTAGCTTTGTAACTATTAGCAATTAGCAGCTAGCCACATTAGTGTTACTGTAAGTTACAGTATCTATAAGGTCAGGCTAGTGGCTAGTGGCACAGTGGTGTACTGACCCCTCCAGGGTCAAGGGTTCGAGTCCCACCTTCTGGTCTGAGTGTGTGGAATTAGCATATTCTCACCGTGCTCTGGTTTCCACACACAGACCAAAGTGCATTTTTGTTCCCTTGGATGGATTGGCACCCCGTACAGGGTGTGCCCCACCTTGCGCACTCGGGAATAGGCTCCTCGTGTGACCCTGTACAAGATTAGCTGTATGAAGAATGAGTGAGTGAGTGAGTGAGTGAGTGAAAGTGAAATCAGTAGATGAGAAAAAAAAAAAAAAAAGATTGACCAGAAGTACCCACAGGAGAGGATCAGGAATGAGTTGACATCGTGTAAAAGCCTGCCTGAGCTGCATCCTGACCCGGGTCCAGTAACATGGTGGAAAACAAATGACAGTACCTCATCTGTACATCAGAGTGTGTGTTTAGTGCATCAGGGCTCATTTGCAACCCAAGACTTACACAGGGGCATGATGTCATGCTTGTGTTCGTAGCAAAATTACAATGTGCAAATTGCAAAACAAATCCAGGGCAGTCAAGCCATCTAAATGGTTGTACACCTTTGTGCACACCGCATTCCAAACCTGTGTGTGGTTTAATATTCTGTGGCGTTTTTCAGCCTCGGGCTTTTTTGAACATGTGTACCTAAAATCCTGTTTTAAAAAGATTTTGATGTTAAGACACCTTGATGTCTGGCAAGGGTTATCTCCTCTACTGTTCGACTGTACAAAATGCAATGCACAGTCAAGAAAGGAACACTGAGGAGCACATTGTACATCGCTTCAACCTAGCGAGAGTTATTACAGAATATTCAAGGCCTCTTTTAAGTGAATCACCCCGTGTGTGTGTGTGTGTGTGTGTGTGTGTGTGTTTAGAAATTGCAAAATTTCTTTCCAATGTAACTAAAATCAGTAAGACAGTGGGTAGCCTTGTGCTCTCAAGCCTCCAGGGTTCAGGGTTCGAGTCCTGCCTTTGGGTCTCTGTGTGTGGAGTTGATCTGCATGTTCTTCCTGTGCTTTGGTGCTCTTAATAACTTAATTCGTCATTTTTTAAAAAAATTGTCCATATCTGATTGGCATGGATTGGCACTCTGTTCAGGGTGTACCCAATTTAGTGCCCCGAGTCCCCAGGGATAGGCTCCAGGTTTCCCACGACCCTGTGCTGGATAAGCTGTATAGAGAATGAGAGAGAGTGAAAGTGAAATCAGTTGCTGAGTGATTCTGTGACTGGTTTTAAATGTGGGTTCTGGCAGCCAGCTGCGCTAACCTTTTTCCTGAAGCTACAACATACAGTACCACCGTACACTCACCCCCCCCCCACCCCCCCTCCTCACCCCCCCACCCCCCACTCCCCCTTCATTTCCTGCCCAAGGGTTCCAATTTTACCATTCTTGGGACTGTAATGGAGGTACCGTGCCCAGTGAGCTCATTCACTGATGCTTTTAATGGAGAAAAGGACACCACTCTGTCTGCTGTCCTACCCTACCTGGAAGATAAATTCAGTTTTAACAGTTGAGGACAATGAGAGCAACATTAAACAACAGCTGAGAGTAATAATCGCAGAACACCTTCAGGAGCGATAAAAGGACAGGGACCTGCCGATGGTACTGAACGCAGCCAAGATTCTTGACCCACATTTCAAGGACACTTTTGCTGCATTAATAAAAATGGAGACCTAAGCAGTCCAGATAGCCTAAGATCTCCTATATGTATGCAAACCACCGATCCTGAAGGCACTGTTGTCACATTCTTGGGAGAGAGAGAAAAAAGAAAGAAAATGATTGACCAGAGGGACCCACAGGTGTGGATCCAGAACACAAGATCGGGAATGAGTTGACAAATGACAACACCTTACGTCACCTTGATTTTGTTTTGCCAAGAATTACCCGTGTGAAGCTGTTTCAAGACGCGCCTCAGAGCTCGTGGTAAGTACATCAGGGTTCATTTGCAACCCAAGTAGGGCAAGACTTGCACAGGAGCATATTGACGTGCTTGTGTGTGTAGTGAAAAATATGTAAATTGCAAAGCAAATTCAGGGCAGTGAGGCGACCTTAATGGATCCACACCATAGTATAGGGTGTAGACTGGAACGCACTGCATTATGTGCGTCATTCTGTGCACTTTTCAGCCTTGGGGTTTTTGAACTGGTGTGGCGACAGTAAAATACTGTTTTAACAACGATGATGGTGTTAATTAGTCTGGCAAGTGTTCTCTAGTCTACTGTACAATATATAATGCATAGTCAAGAGGAACATTTATTGAAATAGATTTTAGTGTCCGACCTGCTGCTTTGAATAAATATTTTGAGGTTTTACACAACCCCGAGATAACCTCAAAATATGGCTGTCAATGTTACTGGTTAGTATTTATTTTTTGGAGATTTTTTTTCACAGAAAACCTCAAAATAATGTTCTCTCTCTCTCTCTCTTTTTTTTTTTTTTGCACTAATTACACAGTGAAATTCCCAGTGTTGACTTAACACCTTCAGAGTGTACTTTGAATCCATCTGTAGATCCAAAGAAACACTGCTAGTTCAACACCGTATAAGACAATCTAGAAAAAATCTCTGTGTATATATACAGTATGCGGTATTGGTGAGATGAACAGTTTCGTTTCATTCTTTGTGAACTGCTGACAATATTTCTCTTAAATTGAACTATTGTTAATTATAGTATATTTAAAGGAAATGACATCACAACACATATCAAAAATAACCCAAGATCATGCAGTACTTTATCTATTTATTTATTTATTTAAAAAAAAAAAAAAAAAAAACATTTTAAAGCCTATTCATTTTTGTCATTTCCCCCCCCAATGGTATCAAAAATGGTATCACGTACTAAGTATTTTCCTGGTTATAAGCTTCACCCTTAATTCTATACCGTGACAAGCCAATTTTGAATACGCTGTTTTTTTCTTTAGAAATTGCTAAATTCTTTTCATACCTGAAATCAGTCATCGAGTGCATAAAGTAGAAAGACTTGTAGAAAGGCGATGTTTAAAAAAAAGAAAAAGAAAAAAATCTTTTCTAAAAGCATCCGTTTAGCAGAACGCTCGTTGGTATTGATGATACTGGATGCATATAATATTACATTTAAGCAATATTACATAAGAGGGCGTGCTGTTGTACTGAATATCAGCACAGCTGTAATGCAGTCACGGATATCATAGCCATATTGAGATTCATTACAGCAGAACAACCTTGTGAGAGGGCATTTTATACAGCAGTTTTAATAAACAGCATTTATTATTATTAACAGATTATGATTTGTTTATTTATTTAACCGGTGATTTGGCTCCAATCAACCAGTTTATAACAGGCTTTTTTTTTCTCCTTTTTTTTTTTATAGAATTGTCATCTAAAATTTTGACAAAATTGACAAACGAAATAACGTAATGATAGCAAGTTAACCTTAATACTAATATTAGCAACTTATGAATTAATCACTGATGCTAAAGACACTTTACAAATGAAAATCCTGACGCTATTGGTAATTTACACATTTATTAAAGTCATACCATCGTCATGTCATTAGCTGAGATTGGTTATTTCTATCTCACACTGTGGTTAACACGACATCTCTACTCGGGTCCTACAGCAGCTCTGGTGAGCGGTCTCCTAGGCGCTACTACACTGCGCTCTCCAGTTGGAATGGACCAAATACCTTAAAAAGATAGGGGTGTCTGTGTGTACCAGTTTGATTTCAAATGGCAATATAAACAGACAGAAAAAAAATTGTATTAGTCAGGATAATGAGAAAATGGAACTTAATCTGAGAAATTGAATGGACATGGCGCATGTCGTTAGAGCATTGATACATGTAGTTAAACATCCCAGTGCTGTTATACTCCATATCAGCACTCGTGGAATACTTTGTATCCAATCAAATTACTTGGTTGGAGCTAACAGTTGTATAATTACTGTATGTAATATGACATGAAAGGGAGTGCTGTTGTGATGAATAGCAGAACTGATTTGATGCGGTCGTAGGCCTGAGAGTGCAGCTTGAGCGACGAAGGCATCACAGCCGTGCTGATATTCGGCGCAACAGCACGACCTCGAGAGTGATATTGCTTTGATACTGTACAACAGTTCCACAAATATTATGATTTGTTTATTTCGCTCTGCCAAAACATATCCTTCCACAACTGGCGGACATAACTAACAGCGACTGGTGGTGCTGGCGACCTTCAACAGCATTTACTACTGTATACTGTACAGTATATAACAGGGATGAAAGTAGTTTTAAATTCCATGGAGGTGGTGGACAGTCCTGTACAGTAAATATCATAAGTTTCTCTTTATTTTTTCACTTATTCCAATTTAAAATATCAGCTCTACCTTCTGTTTTCCAGGCTTAAATACCAAAAAGCATTCAATAGAAAGCTAGTGCATTAGGGTGTACTGTACAGCCCCTTGTCCCTTGCACCATTTTGGGCCCTTGATTAAGTGTTGCATGATGTCAAGATTTCTTCCTGAATTAAAATTTTCTGTTTGTCTATTTTAATGACTTTTGAATTTCAGCGTCCTGGTAAAGATCCGGAATGGATATGGATTTATTTCCATAGATAAAGCACATTAAGATAAGTATATAAATACTCACAAATGTTCAACAAGATTGTTCAGACTGAGACAGGATGTAAATAAGTTCAGTGTAATCGACACTTTGCTGCTTGCAGCCACCCACAAAGCTAATCTGTTAACCAAACAAAATGCGCACATGGCATCCACCCACACTGGCCGTGTATTAGTGGATATGGCTGAAACGGATGGCCTTACGCGTAGACAGAAACCAGAGATCAATGGTGTCTGGAAATGTCAACATGTGGGTTTGGGTCATAATTGCTCTGGCAGAAGGCTTTTAGTTATCTGCAAGTCCATGTCTCAATCTTATCGCTGATGTGGAGCCATCATAAAAAATATAAATGGTCATTACATACCCATGGAAACAGAGGATACATATGGATAAAAGGTCCATGGACTGTAGCGATCAATTGTTTTTTTTGTTTTTTTTTCTTCGTCAAAGCAGGATACAACGTCAACAGGAACCAGGAGTCCAGGGGGTGTAGTGTGTAATCAAACATCGTTAGTATTGGTTTTTCCCTGATTAAACGAGACAAGAACTTCAAAAGTGTTCAGGTGGCCAGGGCTGTGAAAAAGAACAGACTTTGAAAAACCAAAAGTAGAACACAGACGAAAATAGGACAGGCTGGAACTGAAAGCTGGAGCTCAAACACAGAATCCCCAAAAGACTCCTGCAGCTTCGTCATAAGGGCGCGAAACACTTTAAACCAAACCCACCGCCGTTCGTTTAATCGAAGCTACTTATCTTGACTTTCGAGAGGGATGGGCACCAATGGAAATTTAAATCTCATACTGGAAATCCTAATGACGCTAATGGCAGGATAGCTTCAGTCATTTACTGTAAAATGCTATTTATGTTAATTCGTGGAACATGAACTGGGTGTCCTGTTAAGAAGAAGAAGCAGCGCAAATAAAAGACTTAAGTGTAATAACCAGGTTATCCATGCAGCTTTACACAAACATGTGAACAAACCTCTCTTAGCTCTAGAATGATTCAGGCTGAATGGACCGATATTAATAATGTATGTTTTAATATCACTTTCGCTCAGAATTTTCTCTTCAGCCATTGTTCTGATCGGCATTGTCCATTAGACAATATGTTCTTCTATTCCTAAAGGGGTAGTTTAGTTGTTTCTTTGTTTAGTTTTTTTGTCTATATTGAATCAAAATTCGGGTGCATATAATTATATCATCGGTGTTGGGGGACGTTACTTTTTAAAGTAACTAATTACTTTACAAAATGACTGTCTTCAAAAAGTAATCAGTTACATTACTGCGTTACTTTCAGATAAAAGTAACTAGTTCGAGACTTTTCCATTGCAGAAAATGAAAACTCCTTTGTGCTTCCTCATGCATGTTGTTTTAGTACAAACCTTTATAATTATTCTACCATCATCACTCAGCGAAGTTTGGGCCATTATCTGTTAATTACTAATACCCCTATTTCACCTACGCGGTTTCGCGCGATGGCCGTAAGGACGGTTCATCATGATGCACCGTGAGTTTCGGCGCTGTGATTAGGTTTCCATCTTTCTGCGCGTCGGTCCTCACATAGTCAAACCGCATAGGTGAGACAGGGGTATAACAGCAGGATTAACAGAGGGGGGCGGGTTATCGGGGGTGGGGCCTGTAGGATGATTTTCTCACACACACACACACACACACACACACACATAGTAATGGATTGGGAATGACTGCTGTCTGGCTCACGGATTACATAAATTGTCGGAATAACGGATTACATTTACGGATTAGAGTAATTAAGTAACTGAGTACTTGAATGGCGAACCTAACGCGACAGACAGACAGACAGACATAAAGAAAGAAAGAAAGAAAGAAAAACAGACATACATAAAGAAAGAAAGAAAGAAAGAAAAAGACAGACAGAAAGAAAAACAGACAGAAAGACAGACAGACAAAGAAAGAAAGAAAGAAAAAGACAGACAGACAGACAGACAAAGAAAGAAAGAAAGAAAGACAGACAGACAGACAGAAAGAAAGAAAAACAGACAGACAGACAGAAAAAAGAAAGAAAGACCGACAGAAAGAGGACAGACAGGCATAAAGAAAGAAAGAAAGAAAGAAAGAAAGAAAGAAAAAGAAAAACAGACAGACATAAAGAAAGAAAGAAACAGACAGAAAGAAAGAAAGAAAGAAAAAGAAAGACAGACAGACAGACAGAGAAAGAAAGAAAGAAAGAAAAACAGACAGACAGATAAAGAAAAAAAGAAAAGCAGACAGACATAAAGAAAGAAAGAAAGAAAGACAGAAAAAAAGAAAGAAAGACCGACAGAAAGAGGACAGACAGGCATAAAGAAAGAAAGAAAGAAAAACAGACAGACAGACATAAAGAAAGAAAGAAACAGACAGACAGACAAAGAAAGAAAGAAAGACAGACAGAAAAAAAAGAAAGAAAAAGAAAAACTGACAGACAGACAGACAGACAGAAAGACAGACAGAAAGAAAGAAAAACAGACAGACAGACAAAAAGAAAAACAGAGAGACAGAAAGAAAGACAGACAGACAAAGAAAGAAAGAAAGAAAGAAAGAAAGAAAAACAGACAGACAGAGACAGATAGCTAAATAAACAGACGGACAGAAAGACAGGCAGACGGACGGACAGACAGACAGACAGACAGACACTTTATTGAAGGAAACTTCAGTTTTCATATATATCCATAAGTTAAAAAGGTATTCCTTCTAGTCTTTTCCCCTTGCACACACATTTTATTAAAACTCTCTCTCTCTCTCTGAGGAAAACGAAAAACAAAACTGTCAGGAGAAGAGTGTTCAACTTGCTAAGCCACTCTTGACCCCAGCGCAGAGAGACAAACAGTTGAGCTCTCGGTGGTTAAAACAAAGCTGTTAGAATATGAGTGGAGCGGAACAGGAACAGCACGCTCAGTGATCACTGGAGTGTGTGACAAAAAAGCTCTCCGACATGCTTCATCCTCCGTCGCCTCCTGTCACGAGAGGATTTGTGACGAAATATTCCAACCTCTGAACCACGGACTGCACGGAGGAGTGGGATTCAAATGTGCCAAGGAGGAAGGGGTCCACTTTCCTGCAACAGTGGCGGCAGGGAATTACTTGATCTCCTGTTCGGTTTCAAAAAAAGAACTGTGTGTTTCGGTGGTGCATAACATCAGCATTATAGCAGAGCATTATCACTGAGGGACAGAGTCAAGGAAAACACTGGACTTTCCACTCCGTCTCTCATGAGACTGGTGCAAAATAAGCCAGAGAAAAAGGTCATGCTCATAACTTCTCAAGAGAGATTCAGATCTTAGTTAGGAAACTTGCAGTCCCTGAAAAGAGTTTGTAGAAATCAGAAAAATCTTTTGTTAAAGGAAATGTTGCGTTCTTGCAAAACACGTTACTGCTTCCTATTTCCAGTGGTATTGTAGCGCTTGAAGCGTGGGGACTTCAACAGTTGCAGCAGTGGAGTTACAGTACTTCCTGGCCTCGCTGTGTCTCAAGCCTGAATTAGAGGAAGGAAAGCAGAAGGAAGGGGAGGTGAAGTGGAAGTAAGTTGAATCTGCGGTTTGCAGCAGCCAGCTCTCAGTCTTGCTTTCGTGTGCGTGGGATTTACTATAAACTCACGCTATTCTTAGAAGAGATAAGAATAATTATGAATTAATATGCAATAACTAATAACATTATGATATAAGCAGATATAGGGAGGGTAGGGGTGAGCGTGTGTCTGCTGTTGCATGTGTGTATGTTGTGTTAAATATCAATTTCATGCACAGCGTAAATAAGCCGTATGTATATAAGGAGGGGATGTTCAAGTCAAACCGGGACTTGTGATTGAGCAGAATACATTTATACTTCTATTTCTCTAAATAACCTCCTGTCACACTAATGCGCAAGGAAGAAAGATTTCTCAGTACACCTGAAACGCTGGCCTCCCAGGAACTCCTTTAACGGCCCGAACAAGTGGAAATGGCTTGGAGCGATGTCGGGACTGAACAGGGGAAGTGGCGAAAGCTTCCAAAAACAGTTCCTGTAATGTGCAAGTTGTGTTGGAGAATGATTCCCCCAGAGAAATGCATCTCTTCCTCATGTTGGCGACAAGATATCTATCGATTTTAAAGCACCAGGTTGAATGTTCACGACACAAGTCCCGGTTGGAACTGAACGCCTTGTATTTGTCTCTTCCCCATTTTGAAATATTTAATCTAATGTTAATATTTGAATTCTGCTTAAAGCCATTGTCCTATTTACTGCATTTAGAAATCTACTCATGTTTGTCTTATATATGGTTTCCTTTGTGTACTAGTGAGGAATAAAACACCTTTTGAACCACGGTAAGGATTCAAATTTTGTGATTCATTAAAGACACTCCAAACCTTTTATTCCCTCGTAGTTATAGCAAAAATGTTGAACAATCATACTGTAAAGTAACTTCCTGTTATGGTATTTCTCTTTTTTTCTTCCTCTTGAAGTTGACCGTTTCAAAAAAAAAAAGAAAAGAAAAAAGGGAGGGACAAAGAAATACAGGGAAACAGAAGCTCTTTGTCCTGAAAATCCTACAGGTACAACTCGGACTGTTACAAAGCCCTGACACTGGAGACTCCTTCCACTTCCATAAATGATATTTATAAAAAACCCATAGAAAACATCACATCAAGGATTAAATACATTTTTAAATCCTTTTGCATGAAGCATCCACTGTAAAAAGGGGAAGAAAAAACTCCCTGGGTGAATTATTATAGTACCCAAAAAGCGCATTAATGTAAACTATTAGAGCCGTCATTAGCTAATTAATCAATCGCTAATGACCAGTCAGAATTAAGCAAGCAACAGTGCTGTGATATGAAGCCGGAAAAGATTATTTTACGCAGAAGTGTAATTTAATCGAATAAAACCTTTCCAAAAGCAATCCCGGCGTAATCAGATTAGGTTGCATTCAAGTCACCGAAAGATCACGTTACTGATTACATCGGTAGCCGTGTAGTTTGTAATCAGTACAGGATTACACTTCCTCAGTCATTTAACCGGCTCTGTTTATAGGCAGTGGGACGAGAGAATTTGGAAGACGGAGCAGAACCACATGGGAAGCATAAAAGGAAGGTGTGTGTGTGTAGCGCAGAGAGAGAGAGAGAGAGACGTGTGGGCCTAGCGTGGGAGGTGCAGTCACTTAGCGAGCACACACATTCATAAATGCTGTGCTTGCCAAGGTTAGCAGGGTTAATATGTAGTCATGGAAACTGCAACACTGGAGCTGTAAGACAGAGATGTGCCTTTAAAAAATAAAAAAAACATAAGATGAGATGAGAGGACAGATAATAACTATGCAAAAAAAAAAAACACACACACACACACACACACACACACATTTGAATGCTACAGAGAAGCTCCTTCTGTGCTTCATCACTTTAACTGGCTATGAGATTATGTGCTTTATTTATAACAGAGGAAAACCAAGATAAAGAGATTGCAGTGTTTTGGTTTCAGCTTTAGACAGTCCGGTGATATTGTTCTCAAAACGGTGTCTTAGACACAATCTCACAACCTTCTAATTCAAATGCTTCATTACTTATTGCAAATATTGCTCCTAATATACAGTAGCATATACCAGATTCAGTGGTTCATCAGATTATAGTGCCAGCCTTCACTCCTCATGTGCATCAGTGAGCCTTGGCCACTCATGACCCTGTCGCCGGTTGACCGGTTTTCCTTCCTTCCACCACTTTTGGTATGTCCTGATCACTACAGACTAGAAACATCCCATAAGAGCTGCAGTTTTGGAGTTGCTCTGACCCAGTCCTCTAGCCATCACAATTCGGCTCTTGTCAAAGTCTCTCAAATCTTTATGCTTGCCCATTTTTTTTTTGCTTCCAACACTGGGTCAGGACTGGGTCAGAGCAACTGCAAGACTGCAGGTCTTGTGGGACGTTCCCGGTCTGCAGTGGTCAGGACATACCAAAAGTGATCCAAAGAAGGAGGGAGGAAGGAAGGAACTGGCGACAGGGTCATAGGTGGCCAAGGCTCACTGATGCACATGGGGAGTGAATGTTGGCCCGTGTAGTTCGATCCAATAGAAGAACTACTGTAGATCAAATTGAATAAAGGTTAATAATGCTGGTTCTGATAGAAAGGTGTCAGAGCACACAGATTACATTCCTATTCTAGCTGATGTGTGTGTGTATATACTGTATATATACTGTATATATATATATATATTATTTGGGACAGGAATTAAAATCAGTCATATTACTGGACATTTTCCAATAATGAGATAATGAGAATCTCTCATCTAATGTACTAATATATATATATATATATATATATATATATATATATATATATATATATATATATATATATAAATAATGTAATTATTATAATTAATATTCTATAATTACTAATATATATATATATTGCAAACTCTGACTTAAAGTTACTTTTATTTAACCAGCAAGTGACGGAAATGACACAGGCTTCTCCCAAAAGATAATAAGATGATGTACAAGAGGCATCATTGTGGAGGAAAAAAATAAAAATAAAAAAAAAAAAATATATATATATATATATATATATATATATATATTTACATTTGAACAAAAAGTGGCATGTCCAAAATTATTCATACCCTTCTCAATAATCAATAGAAAAGCCTTTATTGGCTATTACAGCAATCAGACGCTTCCTATACTGGATATGGTTTATTACTTGGTTGATTTCGTGCCCTTGTGTCTGTTATACAGTATGTGTGCTGCTGAAATGTGTCTGGCCTTTCCTTCTCTCTGCATATTTTTGCTAATGATGAAAGGTCATTCAGGGAAGTTACCAGTTCAATTTTCCCTCTTTTTCGTCATGTCTGTCAGTTATGACTGTCTTCAACTGTCTTATGACTGTACAGAAACCTCTGTATCTGATGGACACAGTATATATCTCTGACACAGATACAGACAGATGTTTCAGCTCTAGTATGTGTCTACGTCTAGTATATATGTCCTGCTTTTAAAACAAAAAGTTGCACTCAAAATAGATAGTATCTTGGTTGGCTAGAAATAATGCCAACGGTAGTTCTGATATGTTCGGAATCATTAGATTCATATGAGCCGATGAACAAAAAGTCAGGGGGAAAAATCTCTCAGCCTGAGCACCATGCATGCATTCAGGAGCATTTTAGATCCTTAGCATTGTAAGCCACACTTAGGGCTATTATCCAAAGTAAACAGACAGTGCAGCTCTCAGCTTGTGCTGGAATGCAGGAACTCACAGAAGTACATGGGAGTAAAGCTGTACCACGGAGGGGTCGTTGCCTCAGGGGTGCGCTAGACGCTGTGAGTCATGGCAGAATTCCGCAATCCGATGAAATACTGTACAGAACGTGAATATCTTCATGAATCACATATGAAGAAGACGGACGAATCCATGAGCAGAGTCATAGCGTATCAAATATTTCTCTTCTCAACATGTGGTGTTAGAGAACGTGGAATGGAAAAATGATCCACGAAGATAGTTGAGATAAAACAATGAGTACTGAATTAGAAATATTTTGACTCGTGGGGAGGAAGGGGTGTGTGTGAAACTGTGTGTGAGTGAGTCAAAAGCCTTTCTGGAAATAAATCCAAACCAGAAATGTTGTGGAAATTTTCCTTATTAGAAATTCCTCTAAATTGAAAACATTCCCCAAAGGAGCGTCAATAAGAGGGCTGTTTGATTTCACTATGAATATTATTTATCGTAGTATATTTTATTAACACCATAATTATGGAGAATAACAATAGCGTTATATACGTCCAAGTGGAACTGAGATGATTTTTTTTTTTTACTGAATGATAAATGATCTCATCTTAAACTGTAGGAGCATGATGCCACCTGGTGGCTGATTTCTGTCATCATTCAAAAACATTAAATCCTTCTTAAAAATTCTCACTGTCTGGCTTGAGCAGCAAAGCACAAAGCGGGAAAAAAAACAAGCGTTCTGTTGCTTGAAATCAGCTAAAACGTTTGGCGAAGTACAAAGTTCAGGGAAATCGGGTTAATGCTGACAAGTCTGTGTTTGTGCAGCTGAAATGCCAGTAGGACAAAGAATCTGTGTTAAAGCACATTGTTCAAACCACACAAAGAAATGAAAACACTGCGCGTAAGTGGACATTACGGTATGACGACGCGATCGACTGTAGATCAAATACTATAAGGTGGGCTTTCTTTCAGTTCATAACAGCAGCATCTGTCTTCAGGTGTAGATCTTCGGTCCTGATGACTTTTCTGAGAGCCTTCAAATCACAATACCCTGTGTGCAGAAACAAAATGAAATACACAATTAACATATTCAAAAAGCATTTGTCTCCCTCCACCGGACATCATGCTGTCTACACAATGGTGTTATATTTAAACACTGCTTTGCTTCAGGCCAAAAATAGCAATTTGTGTTTGATTTTTTTTTCTCCAGGTTCTTCTCGAATGTCTGCCGACTCCTGGTGTGACTTAATCTTTGTGCTTCTCCGAAGGGCTGGAGAGGTTGTTGAGGTCTAGAGAACTCTGTAACCAAGTCTGTGTTATACTGTACCCGGGTCCTTGTTCACTTCTCTACTTAATCGGCTGTTCGGTTTAGTAAAGTAAAACGGTCTGATCCTACAGTAGTCTGCTGTGTTGTACCATGATATTTGAATGTTTTGTTACAGCGGAGCGGAAAGTACAATGCAATAGAAACCAACATTTTTGCAAATGTATCAAATTCATTTCCCAAACTTAGCTACAAACCTGATGAGCAGTTGTATTCGTATTCTCCAAAAAAAAGAGAGACATTTTTATTGTAAAATCTTTTTTTTTTTTTTTTTTAAAGCAACAGAATAAGAACTAATAGGGGGGATTCAGGATTGACTAGTGTACTGTAAGTTCCTGTCGTTGACGATTAAAGTTTGTAAGTTTGTAGAAAGAGCTTAAAAGGTTCAAGGTAAGCCCTGTCTGCTCCAGGGGTCCTGTATCATGGCTGACCCTGCGCTCTGACCTGGGATATGCGAAGAAGGAATTTCACTGTGCTGTAATGTACAGTATATGTGACAAATAAAGGCTTAACTTAATCTTCTTATTTTAGGTTGAAGCCCATGTACATATCTGTCTGTCTTTCTGTACGGCAGAACTCTCTGTCTAACTTATTAATACCAAAAAATACAAATTTCTTAAGGTTGAGTTTCTTAGGCCTAAGAATAGGAAGTTGTACTTATTTCATCATCAGCCAAACATACTCCGTGTTCGTTAACTGGAGAGTGAATCACAGATGAGAAATCGTGAAAAAAGTAGATCGGATAAAGATGAAGTTTTGTCTTATAACGTTACAATTCGCTTGTACACCTTCAGCGCTGTTATTTCAGCTGTGAAAATATGACCTAACCCCAATAAAAATGTTTCGTTTCACTTTTCTAATGAATATCTATTGGTGCAGGTGTTTATTTATGCTGAGCAGGTAGCGCATTAGTAGCTTATTTTAAAATGGATTATTAAATCTGGCACATAACTGTTCAGAACATCGCTTTTACTCAACATTTTATGGCTAAACTTCAGGGAAATATACCCAAGTACTGCCAAAGTTTCATTAAATTGTGTCCAGCCAGTTTTGTGTGATGCTGCGACGAAATCTGTCTAGACAGACAGACGGATAGACGGAGTCTGGTTTCGGGTCCTCCAATGTATGAAATGTAAAGATAGTTCTGGCCAATGTACAGATAAAACCTTTCTTTTATTCATATAGATACGTAATATCTAATATCTAATATAGCTCTTTAAAATGTTTAATGTGGAAAAAATCTAATGAGGGGCGTTCAAGTCAAACCGGGACTTTTGATTGCTCAGATTTCAAGAGTAAAAACTCCCTTTATTTCTCCATATAATCCCCAGCCACATTAATGCACTTATCCCAGCATTTCACTAGTACTTACAGTAAATACCGTGGAGATAAAAAAATTGCCTCAGTATACCAGAGTCATGATCTGACTGCCTGCTCCATGTCACCACCGAAATGCTGGCTTCCCACTTTTTTTTTTTAACCTTTATGATTTAAATGAGTGCTGAAAAGTGATAGAAAGGATGGCTAACCTTGAGCAGGACGACCAGTAAAGCGATGAACAGACCCAAGGCCAGGATGGTGGAGGTGACGGCCCAGGCGAAGGTCAGATGAGTACAGCTACTTAAGCGGCTCATCATGAAGAACCGGGCTTTTCGTAGACGGGATGGTGTTTGTGGAGGGTAGCGCGCTTTGTTCAGACTCTCCATCCCCAAAGACTTGATGAGGCAGGCACGTTTGTGACTGAGCTGGTCAAATGTGTGCTTGCCATGATATCCGCCCATGCCACTGTTTCCTATGAGAGAGAGAGACTTGTTTTATACACATTTCGAATTAGTGAAACTGAATAAAGACTATAAAAATGAAAAATGGCTAAACAGTTCAGCTCACTCAAAAACAACATTTATTTACTACATCCTCACATATTAATGTATTAATGATTTAAAGTTAAAAGTTTTCCACATGACTATATGCTCCCCCCCCCCCCCCCCCCCCCCCCCCCCCCCCTTAGATCCTCAGCTGTAATGGAAAAACTATTCAGCTTTTTCTTTTCCTGTTTTTCTAAGGAATTGGCTATAAATGTGTCAAGCATGCAGACAAAGACATACAGTATTATGCAAAAGTTTAGACACCCCTTTATAAATAACAGACTTTGGTGATTTTTTTAATTGAAATGATGTTAACACAGTCTCTCTTGGAAATGGAAAAAAATGCGCAATATTTTCAGCAAACATTGGTGCAAAGTTACTTTTTTATAAATTCAAGTCACAAAGATAAAAAATAAAAACATTATTGTGGCACTGTGCAAAAGTTTGGGCACCCTACATAATCAGTACTTAGTAACACCTCCTCTGGCAGATATCACATCTTGCAACCCTAAGAACATCATCCCTACAGTCAAGCACGGAGGTGGAAACATCATGCTTTGGGGCTGTTTCTCTGCTAAAGGTACAGGCCGACTTTGCCGCCCTGAGGGACCAATGGACGGGGCCATGTACTGTAAAAATCTCGGATGAGAACCTCCTGAAGATGGGTCGGGGATGGGTCTTCCAGCATGACAATGACCCAAAACATACCGCCAAGACAAGAAAGTAGTGGTACAAGAAGAAGCACGTTAAGGTCATAACCAGTCTCCAGACCATGATCCTATAGAACATTTATGGAGGGAGCTGGAACCTCGAGTTGCCAAGCGACAGGCAAGAAATCTGTAAAGAAGAGTGGACCAAAATCCCTCCTGAGATGTGTGCAAACATCTTACCTATGATAAAATTATACACCCTTCATTTCTTTGAAAGTGGGCAAACTTACAAAACCTGCTTGGGATTAAATAATTATTTTCCTCTCTGTATATAGTTATTATAATAACCTATTATTTAATCACACTAGGCCTGCATGCGCCTAGGAAAAGAACCAGCCATTTCTTCACTGGTTTAATAACGTTACATTACTGGTTGAAACACAAGAACGGAAAAGTTGCTTATTCTTTTTCTGAACCATGGTGCTTAATAAAGAAGGATGACTGTTTTAATAGAGATCCATCATTCCTGAGCAAGCTGAGATGTGCATGTACAAAGAAGAAGCTTAGATTTCTATCAGGTTGACATACTGTACCTACTCCCCCGAAGGGTAATGAGCTGACCGTGTAGTGGATCATTACATCATTAACCACGACACCTCCACTAGTTGTCTCGCTCAGCATTCGCTTGATCACCTCCACAAAAAGAAAAACAAGTTACCTACCAACTCACAAGCTCCTAAAGTTTAAAAACAATGTTTTTACAAGACATACTGTGTATTCTACAATGTGATCAGCAACTTAGAACAATACCTTCTTATCAGAAGAAAAGACGTAAAGAGCCAAAGGTTTTTCTCTATCATTAATGAAGCGAATAGCCTCACTGACATCACTGACAGTGACGATTGGCAGGACGGGTCCAAAGATCTCTTCTTGCATTATCCTGGCGTGGGGCAAAACATCCTTAAGAACGGTCGGAGCTGGCAGAAAACAGGGAATACAGTACATACACACTAATGCAGTACACAAATCATAAAGGACCAAACTACAGATTGAACCAATACCTAATATTTCATACCGATATAAAGCTGCGATTTATCGCCCTCTCCACCAACAGCTACACTGCATCCCTCCATCAGGCCCGTCACACGCTCAAAGTGTCTCTGGTTGATGATGCGCCCGTAATCGGGAGAGCTTTTAGGGTTCTCACCGTAGAACTCCTGGAGTTAGTACAGACAATGGATCATTTTGAGACTTTATATTCACATACACAGTAGTCGCATATGAATTAAAATGTATACACCAATCAGCCATGACATTAAAAACCAGAAACACTAAGCCCAGTATTGTTGTAGGTCCCTCCTGTGCCACTGGGGCAGCTATGACCCCTCAGTGCCGTGGTGTCTGGTACCAAAATGTTAGCTGCAGTGCCTTGAGTGCCCATGATCCTGCCACTAGTTTACTGGTATATGATGGTATTCCCAGCTATTCAAACTGGTGCCCATGATCCTGCCACCAGTTTCTGGCACTTATGGCAGAGCAGTGTATGGGATATGCCTCAGAGTGGCGCAGTGGTTAAAGCGCTCGCCCTATCATCCGGAGATCGCCAGTTCGAATCCCGAGTGATGCTGTAACCTCTCGCAGCCGGAGGTCTAGAGAGCCGATTGGCCGAGCTTTCTCAGAGGGGAGGGATGAGAGGTACTTAGTGCTCCCACATTAATCACGGCTTTACAGCCAATCAGGGGCGTCTGTGAGCTCGCGCAACAGAAGGAGCGGATAGCTCTGTCCTCCGAGTGTGTTACGTCGCACCCAACGGTGCGTGAGCGAGCAGTTCGAAAAGACGCGGCCAGCTGGCGTCACTTGGTTCGGAGTACCCTCCCGGCTGAGTGCTAGTAGTAGCCTTAATGTGGGAGCCCCCTGGTGACTGGGAGGAATTGGACACGACTAAATTAGGGAGAAAATCAGGGGTAAAAAAAATCCCATAAAAAAAAAAAAAAAGAGCAGTGTATGGGATATATACAAATAAACAAAAAAAAGAACAAACCTGTAATGTCTGGCGAATCTCCTCAATCAGTCTATTCTGGATGCTGGCATTACATAGGATGTAGTCTGGAGCGATGCACGTCTGGCCACAGTTAGAAAACTTCCCCCAGGTGATTCGACTGGAGGCAAAGACAGCAAATGTTACGTGAATACATTACCTGGCCAACAAAAAAAAAAAAGAAAGAAAAAGAAGAAAGGGTCACACACTAAGATTTCATTTGCTGCCGTTAGCTTCGATTACGGTGCACAATGTGGTGGGCAGTTCATGTATGAATATGATTCCTCATGCTCCCAGTAACAATCGTTCACAATTTGCGTCTTGGAAAATGACCGTGCCATCAGGGGAGAGAAATCCCATTAATTTGATAACCTGGTCATTCAGTACCTTCAGGTGATCAGCTGACTTCATTTTATTGCCACATAACTTTGCTGAGACTAGACCTGATCGACTAAAGCAACCCCAGATTATAACACTGACAACCTCCAGAGGTTTGTACAGTGTCCACTACGCATGATGTACGTTTCACTTCTTGCGGGTCCCGCCTTACCCTGACACACCCATCACTCTGGAATGGGGTTAATCTGGACTCATCAGACTGCCTGCACTTTTTCCATTGTTCCAAAGTCCAATGTTTATGCTCCCTAACTATTTTTCCAGATTAGTCTCACTAATCAGTAGATTTCCTTTTTCAAGTGGTTTACACTTTCCCCCCTTCTTCAGACCAGATTTCTTCTAGAAGTTGACAGTTCTGCACTATCCTTTATATAAGTTTTAATATGTTAGGTCTTCACCAAATACCAGTAATTTCAAATCTCTTTTTTTATTGGAGTCTAGTCTATTCTACCCTTAAATCTCCTCTTTTTATTTCTTGATGTTTTTTTTTAAATCTAAATATTTAACATTTGAAAAATTAAACTAATAAAAATGAAAAGGTATTAAAAGGTATACACGGTGTATATATATAGGCATACAAGAATGAAAAAATGTCTACTTTAGTGAATTAATAATGCTTAAAAGTTAACATAGATTACATTTTATTCAAGTAGTAAAATTGGAAGAGGACAAAACTTTGTTGCTCTAATTAGACTTGCAGCACACAACCCTTTTTTACTTTATAGTGTAATCATGATGTCTGTGAGCCTTTGATCTATAACGCATAATGGTTTTCAGCTGTGTTGAATAATACACCATTAAAAAGTATCCTAATCTAAAGTCATATTAGGATATAAATGCCAGCGGTAATCAGTTCCACAAATGATTAGGCTTTCATTTATTCTTCTTTAGCAGCCATTTTATTCTAATAGGGGTGGCTGTTGGTTGGGAATAATACCTTGGATTGGTTGCCAGTCCATTGCGCACACATTCATAGGCACTTTTATTACACAATTTTTGAACAATTTATCTTAGCCAAATCACCCACCACTCGATTGAACCAGGGACCCTGGACCTTTGACAGAACTTTGGCGTCACCATATAACGGTATACAGTATATAGTTTCACCACATACAACCTCAGAAGCATTTTGTATGCACAGCTGATTCCCCAAAATATTCCTCTTTCATTCTAAACTGCACCTTGAACAGTACAGTTGATCATTTTCCATGCACAAAGAGTAACAACAGGACCAAGGCAACCGGTGGTTATGCACCTATATAATATCTGGGTAGGGAATGGTTTAGACACATTAGATGGGCAACAATCAGTGATTTTGATAAACCTACAAAATGAAAATATATATGACATACTCTAAGGTAATACAAATATCATTTTGGTGTCATATGAACCTGTAAACGATGCTTTACCGGCAAGCAACTGCAAGGTCACAGTTCTGATCGATATAGCAGGGACTTTTCCCTCCCAGCTCCAGAGTGACTGGTGTGAGGTGACGTGCAGCTGCTTCCATAACCAGTTTCCCCACTGTGCTGTTTCCTGTGTAGAAGATGTGATCGAAACGCTGCCTGAGCAACTCCTGGGTTTCTGGGATTCCTCCCGTCACCACATGGTACATCTCCTTAAAGAATCAAAACCACCAGCATTTTTACACAACAGTTACGCTTATTCATAGTAGGTTTATAGCTTTATAAGAACTGAGCACAAACATCAAGATGAACCAATAAAATGAAGGGAGCTTCTACGGGTAAATTATTATGTAGTGATGCTGGAAAGTCTCTGCTATCCCAACCAATTAAAAAAATCCTGATTCGTTATTATATGTTAATGAATGACATCTACTGAACATAACTTCGGACTTAACATAAAAAAAGTGCATCAGATAATGTAAAGTAAAGTGTCAATAACTACCTCGTAAAAGTTCCTGGGACATGTCTTTGTTTAAACGGACAATATTAATGAATAGTTTGGGCATATTGTGCGATAATCATAAGTACTTGATATTTATTTGCTTATTTGTACAAACTTCTGAATCACCCCAGTGGTGATATTCAGTAATATTGCCCTCTGGGTCATGCAATATCGCTTAAGTCGTGATATAAGTGTGTGATATATGTGGTCGAACATAAAGGGAAAAAGAAGCGTGCTAACCAACTTAAAATGATATCTTTTAACATGCAATGTGACATGAAAAGACCACAGAACACAAATCTTTCGCACTTTCTTAGGCAACATAGTATAAATTGTAGTTGGACAATTTGACATATATTTGTTTGTGTATATTATAAAACATTTAACTGGGTAACTACCTCACCATATTTTCCATACATCCATCTAAGTACTGTAGTTGTCAAAGCAGGGACTGTGGAGTCCAATGGTGATCACCATTGTATTTATTCCCAGTTTACTACATTGGTCAACATTCATTCACAAACTACAGGACAATTTGGGAACGCCGATTAGCTTAATCTGCATGTTTTTGGACTGTAGGAGAAAACCGGCGTACCCAGAGGAAACCCATCCAGCACGAGGAGAACATGCAAACTCCATGCACATACAGTGGACCCCGAGGTGGGAATCGAACCCAGACTCAGGAGGTGCAAGGTGACAGTGCTAACAACTAAGCCACCATGCTGCCATCACCATACTGTAATTAATTAGCTACCATGTTACACTTTATACAGTAGGTTCCTGAATAAACCATACTGGACAAGTACATTAGCGGTTTCACTTGCCTGGGTGGCTAGCTCATAGATTAGTGATTAGTCCATATTAGTCCTTTAATATCAAAACTCTCTGGAAGTCACAGACCTGATCCAAATACTGAGGAAGCAGTTCTTTCAGTAGGCTGGCTGAATTCTTACTCAGTTCTGAAGGCTTCACAACAGCGGCGTTGCCTTTTGAGAGACATTTTAGAGTGATTATATGTTACTAAACATGAGAGTGAGTTTTATCTTTCAAAGCAAAAACATGACAGTTCTTTGTAAAATTCTGTTACAGCTTTTAATTAACCTCTAAAGTCACAGGTTATTCCATCTAGTACACTTGTCTTGTTTTTCGGTGGCTACTATGTGGTGAGTGAGTTATCATATCGAGGAACAGAACGATGACAGCTCCAAGGCCCTAGCTGTCGTACCTGCTGCAATTGCTCCAATAAGCGGCCCTAAGGTAAGACCCCATGGGTAGTTCCAGGCTCCGATGATCAGCACCACACCCAAAGGTTCAGCTTTAATAAAAACATCATCTGTCAGGGTGACGAGGTTCTTCTGAACAGGCTGAGGTTTTGCCCAGTCACTGAGTTCACTTTCAGCCAGCTTGATTTCATTCTCAAGCCCAATGAGCTCTAAAAGCGATGAGTTGAAGTCACTCTGCAGACAAACGAGACATTAAAACGTGCGTGCAGGATACCAGCAGCCTGACTTTTGACGCCATGTTAAGAAAAAAGGGATACGTAGCCTGGCTGAGATCTGCAAAGACACTGAGAAATAGTTTTGCCAATCCACGACTAAAACAAATTGTAAACGTAATCCTCTGCATTTTTTCAGTCTTTTTTAAGCAGTTTTGCAAATTTTACGTTGTCCATGATATTTAATTATTTTTTATTCATAGTATTAAGTTTTATCAGAATGGGCGGGTTTTCAGCACCGCATTCGAGCATTTTTTTTTCTTTACAGTGAAATGAATTAGTGCACTTTATATGTGCACTAATTCATTTTATTTTGAAAATAAAATGAATTAGTGCACATATAGTGCAATTAATGCAATATATACAGTGGCAAGAAAAAAAAAAGTATGTGAACCATTTGGAATTTCATGGTCTTCTGCATTAATTTTTGTCATAAAATATGAGCCAAGTCAAAAGTATTGACAAATATAACGTGTCTAAAATACATCTCCAAACTCATTTCCTTTTTATCAAGACTCCAGGTTTGCTAAGACCTGACTCTGGATAGCTTTTTTGAGGTCTTTAACTTAAGGATTCACATACTTGTTCCAGTAGCACTATGAGGTTTTTATGGTTGTTCACAATAAAGACATGAAAGATTAGATTTTTCTTTTTGTTATTATTTTAGGCATATTATATTTGTCAATGCCCTTGACTCAGATCATATTTTTATGACAAATTTATTAAAGTCCAAAGAGTTATATACTAATATAAAGAGTTTTATATACTTTTTCTTGCTAGTGTGTGTGTGTGTGTGAGTGTATATTATATATCTTGATAAATAACAGATTTTGGACGGTGCCACAATAATGTTTTAATTAAAAAAAAAATCTTTGTTCAATTCATGGCATCCGAAGTAACTATGCATCAATTGTGCATTTTTTCCATTTCCAAGAGAGACTGTGTTGACATCTTTTCAACTAAAAAAATCACCAAAATCTGTTATTTATCCAGGGGTGTCTAAACTTTTACATAAAACTGTATATATATATATATATATATATATATAATTGAACTGTTAAGTTGGGGTTGGCGTGTCTGTACATTGAAGATATTTAAGAAAAAAATAATTTAAATGAAAATAATTTTGAGAAATAAGAACAAAATGCTTTTTTAGGGTTTTTTTGTCTGTCTGTCTGTGCACGCATCATGTACAAAAGTACTGAACGAATTAGAAACTACTGAACTGAAGCGATGACATGTGCGACTTTGAAATTTACATTTGTACATTTCTTTTTTTATATACACGCTTATGGGTGTGCAATTGAAATCGACTTAATAAACGCAATTCTCACACCTTCATTCCAGGCACTTCAAGGTAACTCAAAAATGTTTGTTCACTCCAAAATTCAACAGATTTTATTATTTTCTGTTCCCCCCCCCTACATTTCCATTTTGTTAAACGCACAACCCCAGGGACCTTTGTCGAAGTATTCAGTGTTAAATGTGTGCAGCTCTTACCCTGTGCAGGTCGTGTGAGAGAGCAGCACTGATGTCCGCCTGTCTCTCTCTGATGAGCCTCAGTAAAGCTCGGAGCTGCTGAACTCTGTACTGCAGGACTCTGGACCTGCCTGTGTGAAATGCTCTCCTGGCTATATCCAGCACCTGCTTCTCCATGTCTTCTTTTCCTTAGCATTGTGAAAAAGAAAGAAGTACATGAAAACAAAATATCTGGTTAAAATCTGACCAGCGTGCTGGTAAATAACACAACCACCATGGCAGAGAAGCACCTCGGTCCTGTTAGACATGTGAAACACGAGTCATGAATTATAATGAACCGTATCTTAGCCTTAGAGTTCACATTCTAGTCAAAAAACTACATGAACATCAGTTAGATTTTCTTCAGCCCAGCATGAGACATGTAATTGGTGTCTCTAGTCAGCTAAGAACAAAGCATTCAATTTGCTTTGATAAGGCAAATAAAAAATAAAAAAAACAGAAAGAAGTAGATTTCCCTTACCTTTTTGTCACATGAGAATCTGTAAGGGTAATACAGAGAAAACAAACCCCAGCTATGGCAGTATGGAGCAGTATTTATTGTGTGCTGCACAGAGGGAGGTGCGTCTCACATAAAGCCCTTATTGTTACTGTTACTGAATAATCGACCCATCACACCAATCACACGGTCCAGACTCACAAACCCGCACACCACAGGCCAAATAATTAATCACATGATTAGTTTTTATTTGACCAAAATCACAGCTCAACACTTTGTGTCATATCCTGAGCTACCAAATGAATACACAGAGTGAACTGACCTTTACACCTCAGAGTCCAAAGTAACACTTTAGGCAAATTAGTATTAACCAGCTAAGTGTATAAACCCTTATTATGAAATTAATGATAATATACCATACATATCTGTGTAAAATTGGATCCCTTGGATATAGCATGATTAACGTTCAGTGCAGAGTTTAACATGTTTTGCAATTAAACTGACAATCTTTTTATTTTCCAGTGCTGAAAAAAAAAAAAATGCAAATGCATGCACTGCAAGGAACACATTTCAAATATATTATAACAATTAACCAACAGTATAACAATAACCTCAGTGTCTAGCAAAAATATTCAGTAATTTTATTTCAATTATTATTATTTTTTTATGGATATGAAAAATATAATCAAATTACAAAAAACGGCTGAAATATAATATATGATGATAATAGGATATAATTGCATAACACAAGTGTTTAATGATTGTTTTATTTACATTCAATTATTTTTCCACACAATTCATGAAGAAAAATTTCATTACACTTTTATTATTATTATTTGTTATATTATTATTATTCTTAATTCCACAGTACATAGATGACGTTCCCAGAGAAGCCTAGATTGGACACTCTGTGCTCCTTTTCCGCCACCTTATCGCAAGAACCGCTGCAAAGCACAAAACACTACAATCAGTTCACAACTTGTCTTTCCAGGAAACTAAATAAAACACTGGAGCATTTCATATATAAAGAATAGCCTTTATAAAGAAAGCCTGGCTAAGTTGTTTTTCTCATTCTACCCCCACTTAGATAATTACAGCATCAGTCTTCTGGCTGAAGACTAGGGAAAACTAGTCAGGCATAGGCAGTAATCTTCCTATTGTTCATTCTTTTCACTATAGTTGAGGAGGGGATTTGGTCCAGTTCAGCGAATCTTTTTCAAATGGACAGAGACGCATTGTGGTGGACTCACCCTAGAAGAGATTTCACTAAAGAAGATTTCAGTTTAATGAGAATAGGTTGCAATGCTTCAAGAATCGTCTTAAGTTTTAAAATCCTGATGCACTAATATTCAAACACTTGAGGTGAAGACAGAGGAGTGATACTTGAATTCAGCCTAAATCTGACATCATTCATACCTACAATACCTCCCGTGAACTACAGAACCATTGAAGCATTGTAGCATTTTACCAAATCCCTTGAGTATTTAAAGCAAAAAGTAACTAAGAGGGGTGTTCAAGTCAAACTGGGACTTTTGATTATGTGGAAGAGCAGACTGTAACAGTTATGACATTAAAAACTATAGTTGCACTCGAAATTATTTAACCGGCATTGAAAATGAAATGCTTGTAATAAATCAATGAAACAAGAGTAGCAAGTTGAATTGCTCAATACACCTAATATAACAAGTGGTTATATTCAAAATGCTACTTTTAATGCCTCCAACATCATCAAACATATCTAATATCTTGATGAGAAACATCTTCGGTACTTAGTAAAGCCCCATTTTACTATTATATAGATATTATATAGCCGCAGCTTCTGGCAGTGCTTCTGAAGGATCTTAGCCCATCTTACTCATCTATTTCAGTATGATTCATGGGTTTGTGTGTTGCAACTGTTTCTTTTTTTTTTTTTTTTTACTTTTTCTATTGGATTCAACCATGTGTCTGTGATGGCCACTTCAGAACCCTTCAGAACTTCATCATAAAACAAAGCCGTGGTGGACTTTGCAGTACAGGTATGCTTGGGATCATTGTCCTGTTGGAAGTTCAAATGACACTGAAGTTTCAGCTTCCTTACAGATGGCAGGTCGTTTTCTTCAAGGATAATTGATCGACTCCATCTTGGCCTCTACACACTGCAGATTTCCAGTACAAGAGGAAGAAAAGCAGCCTGAAAGCATCACCGAGAAACAACCTTGCTTCACTCTAGACAGGTTGCACTTTTCTGCATATGCTTCATTCTTTCTCTTCCAAGCATACTGGTGAAGTTTTGTTTCATCAGTCCACTGAACAAATTTCTGCGTCTTGTTTATATAGGCACATTGGAGCCGACTTCTCTGGTGTTTTAGGGTCAGCAATGGGGTACGTCTCGGGGTGAACGTTAGTGTTCATTATGCACCTTATAGTGCCTGTACAGTGTCTGCTGCCACCGAAACTTTCTGTAGGTCCTTTGCAGTCATTGGAGGGTTTTTGAACACTTGCCTGCTCAGGAATCTGATAATATCAGTTCCTTTTTCTGCCATGTCCAGGTAGTATAACCACTGCTCCTTCAACATTTAGTACCTTTGCTATTTTTTATATCCTTGTCCTTGTTCTTGTTTGTGCAAGGCAATGATCTGGATGATTTATGGACAATTCTCTTGACTGACATGCAGTCAAACACCTCCATTAACAAATCACTAGAAAATCCAGGTATTTGATGTGTTCTAAATCAATTACACTTGAGGCATCTAATCTGTGCTTGAGACCGGACCTGATTTACAAATTTGTGCTCTGATGAGGGATTTTTTCCCGAGGGTTGAATAATTCTGAGACTGCAGCAGTAATGATTAAAAGAGACCATTTGGGATATTTTTATTAGACCTTTCTGTTTCTGCATGATCGCATACAGTACTACCCACCGCACCACTTTTTACGTGGTATTTTTCACGGGAAATGTTTACACAATTTTGAACACAAAGTCCCGGTTAGACTTGAACACCAGTAAAACCTTACATTAAAGCTATAATGAAGATTAATCCATTTTCTCATTATATATAGTCACACGTGGAGCATGGTTCCTTTGCCTAGCACGACTTGGAAGTAAGAAAGCAGAAGCAACAGGAACTAAACTATAGCGCTCTGCTGGTCTCTACCATATAATCTTAACTTTAGATCAAATCCAACCACTGAACACATACAGGTGGTTTTATTTTCTTTACGATGTAAGGATGAGGAAATGGGAAGCAGGTAGTAGAGAAAATAAAAGTGATGCGTACCTTCATCACAAAAACTGCCAGCGCCGCAAGCATAGCCACCTGCATCAGCTGGCGCCAGCGTTTCAGGTTCACCTGCTTGGTGAAGAGCATTCGGGCCCAGCGCAGTTTCTCTGACGTGTGAGGAGGATAGCGGATCAGGTTGAGTTTTTCCATGTTTAGATTTTTAATGAGGCAGCTGCGCAAGTGACTCAACTGATCAAACGTGTATTTGCCGTGGTAGCAACCGGTCCCGCTGTTACCTGTGGAGATTTGGGAATTTTCCTTAAAATGTCCATTTCAAAAAAATTTAAAAAATACTGACAGGATTTGGTTTTTCTGTTAAAAGAATTATGATCAAATGGAGTAGAATGCTATTTGCTAAATGCTTACCAACACCACCAAAAGGCAAGTCACTGATGGTAAAGTGGACAAGGCAGTCGTTGGCTAATAGCGCTCCACTGGACGTTTCAGACACCATCTGCTTTATAACCTTGGAAATTAAATATGAATGGTAACCCTGAAAGACATGGCATAGCATACCTGCTCTAGGTACAGTATGTAGTACAACTGAGTTCATTTACCTTCTTACTAGGAGAGAAGACGTATATTGCCAAAGGCTTCTCTCTTTCATTAATAAACTGGATGGCTTCAGTCAGTCCATTTACAGGGACGATGGGCAATAAAGGCCCGAATATCTCCTCCTGCATCACCTTTGATTCCGGGGTTACATCTTTTAAAACAGTAGGAGCTGAAGTGCAGAGTTAAAATTAGTGTTGTGAGCATAGCAACACTTTGTTAAAACAGACTAGTTTGTCTGTCATGATTCTCACCGATGTAGCACTGGGATTCATCATGTCCGCCCCCTATAGCCACTGTGCTACCCTCCATGAGAGCCAATAGTCTCTTGAAATGCCGCTGATTGATGATTCGTCCATAGTCTGTGAAGGTCTTAGGATTGTCCGTATAAAAGTCCTGCGACGGAAACATTTTAAATGTCAGAGGAAAACAAATCATCAATTTATCAGCAAGCCCACCATGAAAGGAAAAGCTCCAGTGTGCTTCACAAGTCACATTTTTTGGTTGCCTGGAAACTAGAGCTGCACAATTATTCGCATAAAAGTAATATATATCGGAATAGCAATAGTGACCAGTACAATTATTTAATCCCAAAAGGCTGCAGTTTATTACTGGTATGTATGATGGTCAGGAATTGATGTTGTTGTTAGTCTTTTTTCTGGTTCCATTGAGGGGACGCCACAGTGGACCATCAATCCACACAATAACTTGACACTGGATTTTATGCCGGATGCATTTTTATCCCGGCCCGGGACCGGCACTGCATGCAGTGGCTGGGTAGTATGAGGTGTGGCAACCCACCCACGGCGGGGCTTGAACTTAGCGCCTTAGTCGCCTGAGGTACCACTACCATGGTACCTTCAAGAATTTATGTGTTTGTCCTATATTTAAGCATATAGTTAGTCCCCGACTTTCGAACGAGTTCCTTCCAGGACCACGTTCATAAGCTGGATTTGTTCTTAAGTCTGACAAAGTAAGTCTTTTCCGCCTTTGACACGAATATACAATCCACTTGATTAAATCTTTGTCCCCTTTCCCCACGCTGCCATTATGTGGCCAAAAACCATAACTGCGCCTAAGGAAATGAATCTTAGTAATACATGTGAAATGTAACAGTGTTACATGTGCCTTTAGATCGTGAGGGGAATCCCGGATGCCATTTTGTCTTAGAGCTGTTTTCCACTGTATTGGACTGTGAACTGTGTTTTGTTGAGGATTTACTGAAATGAAAATTATTCACCATCAGGACAGCTTTACAGTACAGCCATTTTCTATAATCGTGCTCCTGAACTGATTCATTGAAACCGGCGGGGCCGACTAATTTCTCCCGCACCACCGACACACACAGACACACACAGACACAGGCATACAATATACCGGACTTTAAACATTTTATACATTCACTTACACACTGAAAATATTGTATATAATTGTAAATATTGGCATCTGGTGCTCTACAGTGTCTATTTATTTTACAATACAAGAGAGTTACTTCCATGATGTGTTCGCATCTGTTCACAGAATCGCGGTCTGTTCGTATTTATGGAAATTCGTAACTCGAATGTTTGTAAGTTGGGGATTACGTGCATATATTTTTAAATAATGTTTGAGGTCCTAGATAAATGTTGGCAAATATCCTTTTAACAGTATAATTTGTGCCATTATTTGCTGTTTGCCTAGATCAGTGGTTCCAAGCTCTGGTTCTGGAGGACCCCCTGCCCTGCACATTTTTGGGTTTTTCCTGCTATGCGACACCTTCTTCTATTCAGATAAGATTCCTGATTAGCTGTTTTAACTAATCAGCTGTGGTGGGATCAAAGAAAACACTAAAATGGGTTGGAAACACTAATATGGCGATTGTTGTCTTTTAACAGAGCTTTTAATTATCACATCATGGTTTTGTGCTTAATAAAAAGTCAACAAGTGGTTGTTGGCCAACATCGTGTTTGTAAGAGAAACAAAATTAGATATTCTGGTTATCAACTTTATTTTATATGCTTAACTGTGATATGAGTGTCTGTAGTAAGCAAAAGGTCAACAAGGGTCTGCTGTGCAGGTGTGACCGTGTTACATCAGTTCATTTGTAACTGTGGTCCGAGCAAAAATTTATGCACCACTTGTAATTTGCATGAAAGAAGACCTGTGATTCTTTTTTCTGGTCTGAGGGTGTACCTGAATGGAAGATCATAAACAGAAGCATTTGGATATCTACAAACAAAATTTGGACCGATACTCTGAGGAAGCTCAAGGTTTCCTAAAAAGAATCATCACTGATGGCGAGAAATGGATTCATCACTACGGATTATGGAACGGTAAGTCGGGGGCAACCTGTATATTAATATTTAATTCTAACTTCCATTAGGGGCGCTAAAGAGGCAAGAGCTCCACCTAAAAAAACATTCTACTTTCAGTCAGATCTTTATTAAGAATACATTGCCTTCTCCGTAAAACGTTTTTCCCTTTTCCTGGTAATTAAGACTAAAAATGAAACCAAATAACCCTGCTTTTTCCTTTCTACTCACCTGTCACGTCCAAACAGAAGTCAACAATTCACTTCTTATACAGTATATACTAACCTGAATGCATTTTCTAATCTCCTCCACCACTTTGTCTTGGATGCTAGCTTCACAAAGAATATAATCCGGGGCTATGCAGGTCTGACCGCAGTTAACAAACTTCCCCCATGTGATGCGGCTGCGAATGTGGAAACATACATAAAAAAAGTATGAGAGAAGCAGGGAAAGCTGAGTGATGTTCCTATGTCATGTTGCTCTTTATTTCGTTCACCTTACCTTAGAGCTAGCGAAAAGTCAAGGCTAAGCTATCATATCAAGCTCCTTAATTTTTTTGCATTTCAAATATTAGCTCAGATCTTTCTTATTCAACCTTTCTTAAAATGTGGAATTACTTGCAATTTCAGACTGATAGTGTAACGACACAAGCCTGCGTCTACTCTCTTATCTCGCTTATCACAGACCTTGACCTGATTTTTCCATGCCTCCCCCCCATGCATGAAGCTCACCGGCAGGCAATCTGTAGGTCACAGCCTTTATCGATATAGCAGGGACTTTTCCCTCCCAGCTCGAGTGTGACTGGTGTGAGGTGACGTGCAGCTGCTTCCATAATCAGTTTCCCCACTGTGCTGTTTCCTGTGTAGAAGATGTGATCGAAACGCTGCTTCAGCAACTCCTGGGTTTCAGGAACTCCTCCGGTCACCACATTGTACATCTCCTTAAATCATACACGCATGTTTTAGTTGAAAATCATGGAACTCTAAGGTCTGAGACCTTTAAACCCCACTATATATTGTGTTGACATGAAGATATAGTAGTAATGACACTGTATAAGGTTTTACCGGGTCCAGGTACGTGTTTAGGAGCTCCATGACCTTGGCAGTGTGAGAGCTGACCTCTGATGGCTTCACTACAACTGCATTACCTGTAGAAAAGTTGATAGAGAGGAAAAGATGTCTTAATACGGACAACAGCAGCGTCTCGTCAGAATGACATTCCGTTCAACTTTACCAGCAGCGATGGCTCCTACAAGCGGCTGTAGCGTCACGGCTATCGGATAATTCCAAGCGCCGATAATTAGCACCACGCCGAGAGGTTCTGGCCGGATGTAAACCTCATCTGAGATGGTCAGGAGACTTTTAACCACAGGACGAGGAGCTGCCCATTCTGCCAGTCTGCTCAGGGCGAGCTTGATCTCTCCCTCAAGGCCCAAGATTTCATACAGCAGCGTTCCATTCTTGCTCTACACAAAGCAAAAGAAAACTTATACTTATAAAACAACAACTACAAAAAAAAAAACAGCATTTAAATTTTTTTTATTCTTAATTATTAATTCACCTTGTACAGATCCTTGTTGAGAGCATCTATAAAGTCGTTTTGCCTTTCCGAAATGAAACGCTGTAGGTTTTTCAGCTGCTGTATTCTGAAGTCCAATGGTTTAGATCTCCCTGTTTGAAAAGCCTTCCTTACTCGCTGAACCGCCAGCTGCTCTTGAGACATCCTTAACAGACAGGACTATCAAACTGTGCATTCTGACCGACATATATTGGTCAACAAACCGATATTATTACAATAGAAGATGTTTTTAATTGGGATTAAAACTGAAAACATGAATGAATGGTTTGCATTATTATTATTATTATCATTACTATTATTTTTATTATATTATGTTTTAATAAATACGGTATGCAGCAAATATACAGTACTGAAACTTGCGCATCTCAGACGTGCATATGCGTTTGTCGACGGGGCATAGCTCCACCCACACAGGTTCCCAGTAGTGAAAAGGAAGCTATGTTGTGCAGTTGTTGTTGGCAATGGTTAAAAAGTATTCATAGTTGAGTATTATTTCCACTCATACGGAAGCGGTCGTGAACATGGACTGAGTTTAAAAAAAGTGGCAGAACACATCCCTTCCCATACCCGTCTCATTCTCCCGATCTTACACCACCTGATGCCTACTTGTGGTGTTAAAAAGAGGGTGTGTTCATCTGTGAAGATCCGCCAAGAACCGTGTCTGCAATACGTGAGCAAACCTTCTCCCTTTGCAGGAGTCTGCACCACCAGCCTTTATTCTGGGAATCCAGGTTGAGAATCTGCGTAAACTATATGGACGCTGTCTACAGTGAGGTGGTGCCCATACACTTCAAACACTTACATCACGCATACCATGGTAAATCAACACACTATAGTAATAGTGTGTATGTTAGTTTCTTTTCAGGAGAAATAAACTCACAGATGACAAGGTGATATTGTTCGTCTTTTCATTTCAGCTCCATATATTTTGGCGCATACTGTATGGGGTCAGGATTGTGCAATATAAAGTGTGATATGTTTTTTTCTTTTTTGGCACAACCTAGGCAATATTCTGATGAATTAATTTTATTTCATTTTAACCGACTGTATGGACATAACTGAGCAAAATAACTAGATAAATGAAAGCAGATTCATATGGTCACATGTTTTCATAGTTGTTTTTGTTTGTTTCTGTGAACAACAACAACAATAATAATAATAATAATAATAATAATAAGCACATTTTGTGAGTTCAACATTTTGCGTCGACATTCCCCTTTTCCGGTGGCAATAAAATGTACACATTTTAAAAGTAACAATAACTTTGGTTCTATATGCACAGTTTGATGTCTGAAGCCTCCTTCGTCTTCGCAAACCGGCAAGATTCCATATAAGCAGTTTTTTTTTTTTTTAATCACTCATTGACCAATGCTGTGTTGCTGTCCCTTAGCGGTGACGCTTCAGTTTTAAGGGTTAATTCTCCTGAATGGTTTGAAGAAGAGCCAGTTTAACTGATGAAACTGTGTTTCTATGCAGAGCATGGCAGCTGGCAACCTCTGTATTTACTGCGTCTAGGTACACCGCTCTCGCGCTACCGCTCCTGTACCTCTTTACAATGCTAGCATGAGAGCGAACTGTCCGCTACTAGTTTAATCGATCATGGATGGAATCATTCTTCGGGACAAATTTTTAAAAAGGGTGAGGAAATATACCTGGGCGGCCGTCTATATACTTAGGCCCACATATACTCTAAATGGGGGAAATTTAGAGTATATATGGGGGAAAACTAAATGCATTTATTATACCGACACTCTGCAACTAAATATTTCTGCAAACACAAAGCACATAGTTTATATGATAAGTCTTGGAATGTCAAACTTCTGACAGAGTTACATTTTGGTTTTACTGAACATTGCCTAGATACGCTTACTGTAGCCAATGTTCTCAATAACTAAACATCATTATCATCAATAACTTACCACTGATCCCCAATGTCACTAATAACTAATCATTGATCTCGATTGTCAACAATAACTAATCACTGATCACCAGTATTCCTAATAACTGTTCCCATCGACAAATCACTACTTAACCTTTTTTTTTGTCCCACCTGCACACTACTTCACTTTAAACTCTTGTCTTGGTTGTATCTAAAACTAATAAAGCAAACTCTTCCATCCAGAATCAAATTACATCTTCATGTTCACAATACGGGAATATTTCCCTCATGTCTCATCACTACCCATTATTGGTGATTTTATTTTATTTTTTATGTTATACTTATAATAAAGAAAATGTGTATCTAAAAGAAGCTACTTTTTAAGTTCATGCAACATGGAAGTGGAGAAATTATTTTACACCCGCCCCAAAAAATGACAGTTTTTCTGCGTTATACTGTATTGCTTCAAAGTAATAATTCAAGTAATAATTTAAAATGCAAATGATTTATATTTCTATATGAGTATTGACACAAAAATTGGATTAAGCTTCTAGAATTATATGTCCTGTAAAAAAAAATGTTGCTTAAATTAAAGCATTTCGTGCAAAATTAAGGATTAAATAAAAAAAATAATAATCTGTAGTGTCTGTAACCATGTCAAATTCATGTTGCAATACCTGAACACGTTTTCATTTTAGAATAATACACTTTTTCAGGTTTTATGTCTTTTCATGTGAAATCTAAATGGGCCATGTTTCATTTGAACCACAATTAAGGTCATTGAAATATTTGAATTCAAAAAGGTTACGGATACTACGTACATAGAAGGGCATGAAATTGTATTTAGTGAATGTCTTTATTTTTATCTGATAAAAATATAAATGTGTATGCACACTTACAAAAAACTAAGCATGGATTGGGAGATAAGAAGCATTAAGTATTATAAAAAAGATTTTTTTTTAATGTGTTACAATATGAAAATACTATCTGAAAATACACTTTTTAACACTTTTTGTAATGTAATATTTTATTTAAATGAATACATTTTTTGTTTTTGTTCATTTCCCTCTGACACAAATCTAATATTAAAGAGACTTGACTATTTGTTGTAATTTTTCTTGCTTAAAAAAAAAACTTAAACATAGTATTTTTTAAGAATATCAGCTGATTCACAAGGTTATATATAACCTTACAGTATATATATGTAAATCATAAATGAGCTTTGAAAACTGGTGTTGGGTTCATCACACAGATCAGTTTATCACTAAACACAACTTACACACCTGCAAAAACACAGCTGCCTAATGCTATCATTTATATTGATTCCTTACATTTTATTACATTTATATTCATATATTGTTTTATATATATTCTATAAAGCTGTTTTCCGACAGTTACCACGGTTCAAATTGTAAAACGCTACACAATACTGTGCCATTAACTTTCTGGTAAACAAATAACCTAACACTGATTTTCCTGTCAGTCAGAAGTCGTTACTAACTTGGCTAACTAGGGAGCTAACAAACGGAACATTCTGAAATGCAGTGCTGTTTAAACAGTATATCTTGCACGTGCACTATAAAATACTGTAACGTAATAAAATGGTACACGCTGCGCTTACCTTTAATCAGCAGGAAAAGATCTATCGTAATCACACAACCGCCTCCTGGGATACTGATTCGCTTGGTGGTTGGAATCCCGTGAAAAGTGCAATACCGCCACCTATCGGTTTGGAGCGTGGACTATGACGAAAGAAAATGTAGTACTGTAGCTACCCTCTTGAAGCTCAGAGCATTTTTATCCCTTTTGGTTTTGATGTTTGTTTTTTAAATAAACATATACAGTAGGGCTCAGGAACGTGCAATATTGGGTGACATATCTTTTTTTCCAGCACAAAATTCCCAATATGATGAACTGATGAAACTAAAATTAATTGTAGTTTTAATTTTAACCAATTATACAAACATGAGGCGGCATGGTGGCGTAGTGGTTAGCACTGTCGCCTTGCACCTCCAGGGTCCGGGTTTGAATACCAGCCAGGGTCGTTTCCCGTCTCTGTGTGCATGGAGTTTGCATGTTCTCCTCCGTGCTTGGTGGGTTTCCTCCGAGTACTCTGAACTCCTCCCACAGTCCAAAGACCTGCAGATTAGGCTAATTGGCATCCTCAAATTGCCCGTAGTATGAATGAGTGTGTGTGTGTGTATGTGTGTGTATGTGTGTGCCTTGTGATGGATTGGCACCCTGTCCAGGGTGTATCACACCTCTTACCCCTAAGTCTCCTGGGACAGGCTCCAGGCCTCCCGCAACCCTGAATACAGGATAAAGCAGTATAGACAATGAGTGAGTGAGTATACAAACATGACTGAGCAATAAAGATTAAATAATGGCACATGTAAGCAAAGAAATAGTACAGATACACATGACGACGTATTCATGGATGTTTCTGGTCGTTTCTATGACCAATAATAATATCCTCATTTTGAGAGTATTTTTTTCCCCTTTTTTTTTCATTCCCATATTCCAGAAGCAGTAAAATGTGCATGTTATAAAAATGACGTATAAAAAAAATCTAGTCCATCCGAAAACCCAAATGCACAATTTGATGTCTGAAGCCGCCCCATTAACTCACACAGGCAAGGCCTCTATGTGAGCACATATTTTTATTTTAATCGTCATTGACATATGCTGTGTTGCCAGCACAAATCTGTGCCGCTTGGGATTTAAGGGTTAAAAATGTTTTAAATAAATGGAAATAACAAATTAATATAATGCAGTTACTTTTAAGTACTTTTAAGATATCTGTTTGTTTCCTTTATGTATCTCTTTTGTAGTTTCTAATGCTATTATTAGCTCTTCTTTTGCTTCCTCATATCCTTTTTCGCTTGCGTTAACCTTATTAATAATGTAATGCAACTTCTTCACTTTACAACACTTTAAGACAACCAGCTTGTAGAAGCACCTGCTGCACTGGAGTCTAAAACAGCAAGAAAAAAAAAATTATTACTGTGTATCCATCCATCTACAGTAGGACCGTGTAGGCCAGTGGTGATTACCATTGTAGATATTCCCATTTGATAAATGTGGTAGGACCACTGGTCAACATTCACATGCTCATTCACACGTTATGGGCAATTTGGGAACTCCAGTTAGCCTAATCTGCATGTCTTTGGACTGTGGGAGGAAACCGGAGTACCCAGAGAAAACCCACCAAGCACGGGGAGAACATGCAAACTCCATGCACACAGACCCGAGGCAGGAATCAAACCCCGGTGTGCAAGGTGACAGGGCTAACCACTGTGCTGCCATATTAGTGTGTGTGCTATATATTATTAGATAGTGTAGTATAAAGTAAACTACCAGTCAACAATTTGGACATACCTTCTAATTCCATGGTCTTTCCTGATTTTTTATATTGTAAAACAATGCTGAAGCCATTGAAAATATGCTAAACTAAAAGAAATATAAGAAGTATATTTGAAAAGGTATATAACTCACAAGTAATAATAATAATAATAATAATAGATGGTATTGATTAATAATAATAATCATCATAATAATAAGTGAAAGTCAAATACAGTACGACCTTAATGTTCAAATGTATGTGTGACAAAGTGGCAAAAGGGCAGATAGTAGAAATTGTGCAAAGAGCAAAGTAATTGTGCAAAGATTAGCATGGAACATTGACTGAGGCTGTGCATCTGGGCTTGGACAGCCCAGTGTTTTTTCCTATCCTGTAAGGATTTTGATTGACTTTTGTGTGTCCTAGTCCCAGTCATGTTATGCTCACTTCTTGTTTTCGGGTTCCTGCCCCATATTTTGCCGACATGCGTATTCTGTACATGTGTCTACTTGTCTGACCCGTCTCCCGTCATTCTTATGATTCTTCAGTATATGCTTGATAATTAGACCTACTTATTGGAATATCAATTGAAATGCTTGTTTAGCTAGAGTAGTCTCTTTTTCATTTTCCTTAACGCCTACATAAACTCCATAAACTCGCGCTTGTTCCTGTAGGCAAGATGCTTGTAAGTGCTGACAAACTGTCAGATGCAGTTAGCACACTGTATTGATACTTTTCTTTTACACACTTAAGTTCTTTTAATATTGATAACAGTTCTACAGTATACACTGATATCTGATCTTTTGCTCTCTTTTTAACTGCCAGCTTGAGCCATGAGATGAAGAATACCGTTACCTCTGCATACTTTTTTCATGGTCGTTTGAGCCGTCTGAATATACAGCATGGTTGGTTTTCCCTGACCTATTTCTCCAATGTGGTTTTGTACTAAGACAAGACCAAAACTTACCCCTGCTGCAGAGGAGAAGTTCAGCCTCACGAATCACCAATTAACGAACAGTACCTCAGAGTCGTTAGAAGAATCAGACCCCTAGTCTGGAATCACGACCAAACTTTATGCATACAGACCCAGAGTCAGGATTCAAACCCAAACTTTACAGAGCATAAATTAAAATCAGGAAAGACCATGGAGATAGAAGGTGTGTCCAATCCTTTGATTGGTAGTGGATACAGTATCTATGGATGACATAATCAACTGAAAAAAAAAATTGTGTGTATATTTGTTATTTTGCATAATTAAAAAAAAAAACAGTGTGCTTTGAATTACACCTTTTTGTCATATATTCACTCCATCCATCTAGGAACATCTGGAGTCCAACTAGGGACCATTGAGGCCAATGGTGGCCATTGTATTTATTCTCATTTGTACAACTGCGGTAGGATCTCCGGTCAACACTCACTTTCACTGGCATTTTGGAAATACAGAATAGTCTAATCTGCACGTTTTTGGACTGTGAGAATCCAGAGGAAACCCAACAATCACAGGGATAACATTCTACATCCATGCACACAGACCTGACACAGGAATTGAACCCAGGACCTGGTGGTACAAGGCAACAGTGCTAACCACTATTCCACCGTGCAGCCAGTAAATGAATTAGAAGATCGCAAACATTTTTTGATTGCTCTAGTTAAGTCATAAGGAAGTTGGAAAATAACTTACAGGCTGATAAACATGTAGACGTGCTCTGACCACTGGCATTTAATGGATTTCACTTTGGCTGCGTATCTCATAACAAGAAATTATATTATGAATTTAAATAAATGAAATTATGCAAAATTTTATTATGTGAAGTGCTTATCCATGAAAACACCTGATTGTCATTTTTCAACCTGATGTACTACATAAATCCTTTGGTGCTGCTTCATACTACATATCTTATTTGCACAAATCTGTTACTGTTTGCTTGCTTCTCTTTTTTCCCCAACTCCGTGTCAGCCATGTTTCTTCCTTAAAAGTTATAATAGCTACTCATGTAAAAAATCTGCATATAAACGAAAAACTTATTTCAATTTTAACGCATTTATTTGGGGGAGATTTATCACATTGTATAAATATTTTTGACTAAATAAATCTTCATCAATCTTAAATAATCATCAATTAAAACATTGAACTATTGACAGTTAAAATGACTATACATTTATTGTGATTAATTCATTCATCTTCTACACTGCTTATCCTGTACTTAGCCTTAAAATTTCTTGCACACACACACACACACACACACAGACCAGAGGCGGGAATCGATCCTTGGACCCTGGGAGGTGCGAGGGTACAGTGCTATATGAACAACATCACCGTGCTTCTGGTTTATTGTGATTCGTAGATGCAAAAAAAAAAAAAAAAAAGTCAAATACAGTACCTTTACAATTTGACTTTGCTGTTCAATTCGATGCTCCTGCAGTTATAAAACTCGGGCAGCAGGTGGAGCACATGATGTGCTCACCTGGTTTACTGCATTGGGGTAAATAGGCCCTCGATTTATAACGGTCAATGGAGAGGTTGTCAGGTTCATTCAGACACCTCATTAATTCATTCCCTGATGTCATCCTTGTAAGAACTTGCTACAAATGTGAAATCTCTATAAGATTTTAGAAACAGCTGGAAAAGAGCACTGATATCCGTTTTCAGGTCTTAATATCTATACAGTATAATAACCTAATGTGGGTTAATAAATGACATTTGCCAGAGACATCATTGTCCATATTTTTAATCCTACATACAGGACCAGGAGACTGAGGGTACGAGGCGGGGTACACCCCTGGACGTGGTGCCAATCCATGTAAAATCACAGACCCCGAGGTGGGAATCGAACCCAAACTCTGTGCGCACAGATCCAGAGGTGCACGCACATCTACAGTAGGTTGGGGTGCCAATCCCTCACAGGGCACACACACACATTTAGAGTGTATCCACATACTCAAATGTTCATTCACATACTAGAAAATGAGGGAACACCAATTCTGCATGTCTTTGAACCGTGGGAGGAAACCGGAGTACCCGGATGAACTCCACCGAGCACGGGGAGAACATGCAAACTCCACCCACACTCTCAGAGCCCGTGGTGGGAATCGAACAATAAGAATACACCGACGAGCACGAGCACTATAGCCGGCGGCGGAGGGTGACGCGTGCGCGCGCATCGGCTCGCGGATGAACGCTTTATTATGATGTAGGGCAGCCCTGCAGTTACGTCGGGTCTCGCGCGCAGGAAGAGTCGCTCAGCGTGGGGATGCTGGAACAGCCGAGAGCAACACCAGCAGACTGGGAATGTCTGCCTTATCGTGAATTATTTTTTTTTAATGTATTTATTTTTGTAAAGAATAAGTAAGGCTAAAGATAGATACGAATAAGAATATTCTTTGTGATTGGGAAGACTGGAGAAGAATAACCAAAAGAAGAACCGCGAGTCGAATAAACACCCCTGTCCTTATTTATATTTATATGCGTGTATGTGGAGCATCAGCGTTTCCTGGAACTGTACAGATTTCGGATTATAATTGATGCATTGCATTTTGCTGTCCTTTTTGGACGAACACGGGCGTGTGTGTGTTTGTAGCAAGGACATTTTCTTGCACCGAACGTTTTATATTAACGTTATTTCGCGTTTCCTTGGACGATGGGCTCGACCCCGGCCCTGAGCTCCAGCCCCGAGTCCCAGAGATAAACTCCTCTCCCACCATGGAGCTAGCCGACTGCTCGCAGCGGAAACACAAAGCAGCGGTTAGCTTCGTGCTAACTGGGTCAGAAAATGACAGCTTAGGCCAGCTAGCGAGCTCCGTCACCTCTCCATCTCTTATTACTGCTGCAGTCTGAGGAGAGAACGCCTGTCCGCTCACACACACACACACACACACATACACACACACAAAAAGGACTTGTGTCAGCTTGTGTTGTTGCTGCTGTCAAGGGCAATACATATAAATAAATATATACAGCGTATTTCAGACAGGATTAGCCGTTTAGCTGTGCTTTAATGCGCACGTGCATGTCGTTCTCCTCGGGGTGACGGTTATGGGGAAGAGGAGAGACACTGTGTTCACGTTCAGTCCTGTCTTTCTGCTCAGCTAGTGCTTAAGATTTCTCAGTATTCGCCCCCCCCGTACACACACACGCACAAACGCACACACAAACCGACACACTGGACAGACATGGAGACAGTCGGAGACTTCGAGTACAGCCGGAAAGACCTGATAGGACACGGAGCCTTCGCGGTCGTCTTCAAGGGGAGACATAAAAAAGTGAGTGAGTGAATGAAACCCTCGATGTCCCTCTCTCTATCTTTCACTCTTTCTCGGTCTCTCTTCCTGGCTATCCCTCTCTGTCTCTCCCTATGTCTTCTTCCTCTCTGTCTCTCCCTGTCTGTCTCTTTATCTCTCTGTCTCCCTGTCTGTCTCTCTCGATCTCACTGTCTCCCTGTCTCTGTATCTCTCTATCGCTCTGTCTTCCTGTCTGTCTCTCTGTCTCTCCCTGTCTCTCTATCTCTCTGTCTCTCTCCATCTCACTGTCTCCCTGTCTCTGTATCTCTCTATCGCTCTGTCTTCCTGTCTGTCTCTCTACATCTCACTGTCTCCCTGTCTCTCTCTTTTTCCTCTCTTTCTCTCTGTCTCCTTTTATCTCTCTCTCTTTCTTTCTCTCTCTCTCTCTCTCTCTTTCACACTGTCCCTCAGGTCCTGCAGTGAGCATCTCTGTCCTCTCAGTCAGCCTCAGAAATCTGGGTCAGACCCCTGTGCTGTATTTCCTGTATTTGGTTTTTAACAGTCTTATGGCTGGACATCTGCAGTGTATCGCTAATTACATGATTATATGTTATATATTACATCACTTATGAGCCCAGACTGTTAGAGACACCTGCACCATTCATTCATTAAAAAACAAAACAAAACAAAAAACAGCTCCATTGAGACAGCTTGAGTCTACTGCCAAGAGAGAAGCTATTTAATATTTAATACGTTTAATCAAACATCATAAATTCTATTATTTCTGATTATATTTCAAATGGTATAGTGATTATCACTGTTGCCTCGTACCTCCAGAGTCGAGAGTTCGATTCCCAGCTCGGGTCTGTGTGCATGTTCTCTCCGTGCTCGGTGGGTTTCCTCTGGATACTCTGGTTTCCTTCCACGGAGGACATGCAAATTGACAGTCATGTATGTGCTCTGTGATGGATTGACATGTCTCATGCCCAAAGTCTCCCGGTATAGGCCCCCGGCCCCCTGCGACCCTGCACGCAGGATAAGCGGTATATAAGAAGAAGATGAAAATGAATATCGTATTTCAGAGGGTTACTTACTTAAATATTACATCCGTATGATTTTAGTCGACTAATGCTTGTGTGTGTGTGTGTGTGTGTCTGAGTAAGGAGTCCATCAGCCATTATTGTTTTAAAGCTTATCAGCATGTCAGCTCGAGGTCGGGATCAATAGCATCAGGGTAAATTGTATTCTGGTATACGCTGTCCGATTCAATAATCAGTATCAGTACTGAGGCAGATCCAGGATTAGGATCGGATCAGATGTAAAGTTTGTTTTTGTTTTTTTGTTTTCTTCCCCTCCCCTTTGTGTATTGCCACAAAGTTGGAAGCACGCAAATGTTTGTGTTGCTTTTATAGCATTTACAAATTTCAGCATAACTCGAATTCGTGGATTCGAATCCAGCTCTGTGAGGACGCGTTTTGCAGATCTGCACCCAGCCCCGACCTTCAACCCCTTTAAAAACACCTTTATGATGAACTGGATGACTGACTGCATCGCAGGCCCACACAACCCTGTAAGGACAATATAGTCTTGTTTTAGCAATGTTTATTGATAAAACAAGACTAGATTTTCCTTACAGGATTGTATGGCGTGCGGATGCAAAGGGCAAGCTCGTTTTTTTTTTTCTGTGTTTGTTATCACATGGTAATGTGAGCAATTGTGGCTTGTGTTATAGATGACTTAAACAAGCATGACTTGTAATGTTATGATTAAAAGTAGTGTGATAAAGGTCTGACTTTTTAGTGAGACAACCGCAGTAATATGTCTGTTATTAATCTTCTGCCTGAATTTACACCGCAATGCCACAACAACCACAACTGTCTCAATGAAAAAGGAACTAGACGAATATTTGTCAAACCGTGTAGACCAAGTCTAATAGATTTGCTGGCCTCCCTCAGATGCTATTTATGCTCTTGATTCATTGGATTTTGTAACTATACTATGCAGGGTTACACGTGGATTCGAGCCAATACAGACAGAAGGACAGAAACGTGACACTCGGTTGGCTCTTGGTCAGTTGTACCTTTAAAAAAAAAAAAAAATTCCCTAAACATGCAAGCTGTAAAAATGCAGACAGAGAACAGTTTGTCTCTAGTTTGTGCTTATAACAAGACAGAAGCATGCTGCTTGCGAGTAGGATTGTTAGTGGAAAATCTCTTATTATAAAAGTAAAGAAAATGTCGCGTCAGACGGCCGGGAGTGTGACTGATTCAGCATCATCAACAGATCGTTGCACCTCCAATTTCTTCTGTAATTAGCTCGCGTCTTGTCAGGAGCATGATGAAAGAGTAATTATTTTGAAAGCATATTCTGCCCACACCAGTCATCTAAATTATACACCTTTATGTATGATATATTTTTTTTAGGATTGTGTTTGAGCTCAAGATTAAACCAGGTTGAATGACCGCTTTGCCTGAGTAGCTGAAGTGTAAATGATTTGACCTAAAAAAAAAAAAAAAAAAAGGCCATGCAGAAATGGCCTGTCTGTGCCTTTGTGCTTCCGTGCTTTGCCGAGCAGCCTTTAATTAAAATGATCTGAGTGATGTCATGCTTGCGTGTAGGCAGTGACTCCAGGGCAGACAGGTACATCCTCCACTCCGAGTTTGTCACTTCGCTCTGCTTTGATCACACAATTCTTGCTTGGGTTTCATTTCTGGATTAATTGCACCACTAGAGGTTTGATGAATTTCCAAATCTGCCAGACCATACTGCAAGATGCTGCTGAATTTTCAATGAGTACAGCTTGGACATTCGGGTTTAAAGTAATGCATTTATTTTAAATGTTGTTGTTGTACAGATGATTCACAAGTGCTTGCATTGTAGAAGTCTCTAGTAATGAACAAGATGGGGGAAAAAATACTAGTCTGCATTAAAGATGGAGGAAATTCTTTCATCCATCCATCCATCCATCATTAACCGCTTATCCGATCGCAGATCCAGAAGGGAACCCCAAACTTCTTTTCCCCAGCCACATCAGCTAATTCTGATTGCAGGATCCTGAGGCCTTTCCAAGCCAGTATAGGGATATAATCTTTCCACCTGGTTCTTGGTCTGCCCCGTGGCCTCCTCCTTACTGGACATGCCGAGAACACCTCCCTAGGGAGCGTCCTGGTGACTACCCACTTCAACAGACTCCTTTCCACCCATAGGAACAGTACTACTGAGGTAGTAGGTAGCTTGTGTGGTTTAAAAAAAAAAAAAAAATATATATATATATATATATATATATATATATATATATATATATGTTGCTTCAAATATTGAAAAATTGTAATCATCAACAAATTGCTGTAGATTAAGTGGAATAAAAGCCATCAGCATCTATTCTGGTTTGGAAGAGAAAATAACGTCTGTTATAACAGCATGTGCCCCTTAATGAAGTGTCCTCTGCACGCCAAATCAGAAGGAAATTAGCGCTGAGCTATAAGAGGCCTCGCTGCAGGACCTATGAGCAGAATTTGAAAAAAAAAAAAAAAAGGCTTCAGTTGAATAATCCAGACTGTCTGTCATCATTGGCCTGATCTTTGTTTTTGTTTTCTGTTAAGCAAAGAAGTGTATCTAATGTCTGTCTCACTCTCTTTCCCTTTTTTTTCCATAACAGAAGACAGATTGGGAAGTGGCCATCAAGAGCATTAACAAAAAGAACCTCTCCAAGTCTCAGATTCTGCTTGGGAAGGAGATCAAAATTTTGAAGGTGAGTTGCTGTTTGAGGCTACGTTACAAGAGCCTCGTCCTCTTCAAACGGCCTTGATCAGCGTTTTTTGAACAGATCAGCTGATCTGATTTTCAGATATCCGATTTCTTCTGTCTAGGAACTGCAGCATGAGAACATCGTGGCGCTCTATGACGTCCAGGTAGGCGAACTTGACATTTAGATTTGTTTTGCAGCTCATTCACAGTTTAAATAGATAAAAACAAGGAGGCTGTCTAGTTTCACAATGCCTCACTTGTGTGATAAAGAATGTCTGTCTTCTCTAACGTTGAATAAGAAAGTCAAAGGACGCAATCATTAACCAAAACTGTGCCGCTGAATCCGCAAAGGAACTTGCAGGGCAGATGCCACACATTATCTTAAAGGTTAAGATAAAAAAAGACTTTTAAAAATGCGGTTATTTATCATATAAAAATATACAATACCAGTCAAAAGTTTCATCATGGTGCTTGATGGGTTTTGCAAACGGGGTGGACAATACTGTTCTTGAAAGAACTATTTCAAAACAGCTGACCATCTTGTCTTAAAATAACCACAGACTGTTGTTGTTATTTAATTACCTAACTCCATATGTGTTAGTTGATAGTTTTGAAATCTGAAGTATTGTTCTAGAATGTAGGAAAATAAATCACAAAACATTGAATTAGACGGTGTGTACAGTACAAACTTTTGAGTGGTGCTGTAAAATCATTGATGTTTGTGTGTGTAACATTTATGAATAGAGTCTCCAGTGACACAGTGAGTATTTTTAGTTTTTAGCTTGCAAAGAGTCTTTTTTTTAATTTGCAGTTCATCTCTAACATGACAAATTGTGTTTTTTTTTTCTAAAAGAGAGAGAGACAAAGAAAAAAAGACAGACTAGACCCACAACAACTGTTTACAGATGCAGTAGGTTATCAATGGAAATAAGTTGCCTTGTAGATATTCCACAATTTTATTTGAAATGTAATTATAAATAGCTAAAAAGCACTGTTGTTGGTTGATTAATCAAAACTGTAATCATTGTAGCATTGTTCCTGTGGTTTAAGAGAAATAAAACAAAAAGGATCAGCTTTTCAGGTTCAAGTTCAGTTATCACATGAGATACCATGGATCATCCTGACCTACATTTTCGTGTATGCTTTGCCCAAACATGTACTGATATTAAGGTAATAATTAATGAGTGTTGTCGAAGGACAGTTCAACATACAGAGAATATGGATGACCTTTTACATCCCTTATGCAAAAGTCTTTACTGTAGGGCTGAAAATCAAATGATACACTCTACTGTTATCGTCAAGTGACGAAGGTGAAGGTGATCAACCAGTTAAGCAAACTTGCCCCTTTTAGTCCTCTGCTGTATTGTAGAAATCTTTAGTCTTTTATGGTATGGTGAAGGATAGATATGTGTCACCCCACTGGCCCTAAGCCTCATATGAAAGATATATGCGTGCACGCCTAGATGAATACGAGTGGATATCCAAGAGCAGCCCGGGGTATAAAAGCTAGCTCTCGGGGTTTAATTGGGCTTGTCTGGATTCAGTAGCATGATATTTCTGGCTTTGAGGCGAAAATAGACCCAGATTTCCACACACACTTGGAAGACGAGAGTCGTTCCCCGCTCATCCTACGTAACGTCCTTATGCAACACTCCTACTCTGGAACAGGAGTGCTGAGAGCGGCGTTTAAGCTGTGCTTTTCATTCTTTAACTTGAGCATCAGTCACTCTGGGCATCTTTTATCATATCTTTCACTCCATCTTCTAATGGAAATTGGAAGTTCATATCATAGGGAAGTCATAAAACATAAATCCCAATATATATATATATATATATATATATATATATATATATATATATATATATATATATACACACACGTGGACAAAATTGTTGGTACCCTTCGGTCAATGAAAGAAAAACTCACAATGGTCACATAAATAACTTTAATCTGACAAAAGTAATAATTAAAAAAAAATCTATGAATGTTAACCAATGAAAGTCAGACATTGCTTTTCAACCATGCTTCAACAGAATTATTTAAAAAAATAAACTCATGGAACAGGCCTGGACAAAAATGATGGTACCCCTAGAAAATACTGAAAATAATGTGACCAAAGGGACATGTTAATTCAAGGTGTGTCCACTAATTAGCATCACAGGTGTCTACAATCTTGTAATCAGTCAGTGGGCCTATATATAGGGCTCCAGGTAGTCACTGTGTTGTTTAGTGACATGGCGTGTACCACACTCAACATGGACCAGAGGAAGCCAAGGAAAAAGTTGTCTCAGGAGATTCGAAAGAAAATTGTAGACAAGCATGTTAAAGGTAAAGCCTATAAGACCATTTCCAAGCAGCTAGATGTTCCTGTGACTACAGTTGAACATATTAGTCAGAAATTTAAAATCCATGGGACTGTAGCCAACCTCCCTGGACGTGGCCGCAGGAGGAAAATTGATGACAAATCAAAGAGACGGATAATCCGAATGGTAACAAAAGAGCCCAGAAAGACTTCTAAAGAGATCCAAGGTGAAGTTCATGCTCAAGGAACATCAGTGTCAGATCGCACCATCCGTCGTTGTTTGAGCCAAAGTGGACTACATGGGAGACGACCAAGGAGGACACCATTGTTGAAAACAAATCATAAAAAAGCCAGACTGGAATATGCCACACTACATGTTGACAAGCCACAAAGCTTCTGGGAGAATGTCCTATAGACAGATGAGACAAAATTGGAATTTCTTGCCAAGGCACATCAGCTCTATGTTCACAGACGGAAAAATGAAGCATATGAAGAAAAGAACACTGTCCCTACTGTGAAACATGGAGGAGGCTCTGTTATGTTCTGGGGCTGCTTTGCTGCATCTGGCACAGGGTGTCTTGAATCTGTGCAGGGTACAATGAAATCTCAAGACTATCAAGGGATTCTAGAGAGAAATGTGCTGGCCAGTGTCAGAAAGCTGGGTCTCAGTCGCAGGTCATGGGTCTTGCAACAGGACAATGATCCAAAACGCAGCTAAAAACACCCAAGAATGGCTAAGAGGAAAACATTGGACTATTCTAAAGTGGCCTTCTATGAGCCCTGACCTCAATCCTATTGAGCATCTTTGGAAGGAGCTGAAACATGCTGTCTGGAAAAGGCACCCTTCAAACCGGAAACAACTGGAGCAGCTTGCTCATGAGGAGTGGGCCAAAATACCTGCAGAGAGGTGCAGAAGTCTCATTCACAGTTACAGGAATCGTTTGATTGCAGTGATTGCCTCAAGAGGTTGTGCAACAAACTATTAAGTTAGGTGTACCATCATTTTTGTCCAAGCCTGTTCCATGAGTTCATTTTTTTTATTTTTATAATTCTGTTGAAGCATGGTTGAAAAGCAATGTCTGACTTTCATTGGTTAACATTCATTCAATTCTTATTTATTATTACTTTTGTCAGATTAAAGTTATTTATGTGACCATTGTGAGTTTTTCTTTCATTGACCGAAGGGTACCAACAATTTTGTCCACGTGTGTGTGTGTATATATAAAGTGGCTGTGATTTGTTAGTGCTGTGCCAGCTGACTGGTTTTAATGCCTGCCTTCCCTCCGCAGTAGAGGTGTGCAGCAGTTCATTAGCTGTTTGTCAGCACACCACATGGTTTAATATTTGGCCCGCAGCTATAAATACACGTGCTCGGTCAACAGAAAGACTCTATTAAAAGACCAGAGTAATTTGTTATGTGTAAATAATGAACCCTGATCGTGCATTGAATGCAGTTGATTAATGCGTTACTAAATGTTGTACTTTTAATATACACAAAGTCAACACTGTGGACTGAGGAAGTGCCATGAGTTTTGCTCAGCTTTGAAAGAGCTCCGCCGTGTCTGATCTTTGCTACAGTATAGCTTTGTTCAGAGCTAATGTAAGCCATGATTTATGACGCCAGCCCACGAGAGATCGGGATTAGCTTTTCCAGCGACGGTTTCTTAAAGGCAGTGATTTTCATGTCTCTGTCTAAATTAAACAATCATAAGACGCTTGTGAGTTTATATTCGAGTTGTCAACAAGAAGTCTAAAAGAATATACTGTAAAAAAAAAAAAAGAAGGATTTTTCATTTTTCTATTGGTTAGCTCAGAGTTAAGATTTAATTTGGAACCGTTCTCTGCTGTACTTTTTTTCTGAATGGGGCTGTCTGCACTGCAGTCTTAATTATAGCCCTGTAGTAAGAGCTGTATAGCTCCTATCAAAGCTCGGCGCTGTGTGGAGGGGGCTCGAGGCTCTGTAATAACAGGAACAGGGAGCCGACTGCCTATATTAAGCCTCCATATTCCACTCTAATCGTCAAAGCAGTTATAAAGTGTTCAGCTGTATTTTTGTATGCGAACTCCATAATGTGGGTTAGCTGTTAATGTTCACCTGACAGACACACTGTGTGATTAAACGCACTAGAAATGAACTAAAGACACACAAAACTGATAAAGATCAAAGCAAGTAAAACGATCTAAGTTTTTTTGTTTCGTTTTTTCGCAGTCCTCCTATCGACCCGAACTTCTTGTTGTGGAACACAGCGTCCCTTCTATATGGGTTCACTTCGTTTCTCTCCAGTTCTTGGAAAACAGTGGGAGGAGTTTTTAAGGGGAAAAAAAAACATGCTGAGAAGGAAAAACAAGGGGCAGGGGGGGCTTGGGCTTGTGCTTTTCAGGAATGTCGCTAGTTCACATAGTTCAACACTGTATGTAATGTCTGTTACGCTGTGCCATCTCTTTATGATAATGATTTAACTACAGAATGACATCACAAGCCCTTGTTTTGGTCCGTCATTTAAAACTGTTTGCTGAGAATCACAATATAGGCTCACTGTGTGTGTGTGTACTGTATGTGTGTGTGTACTCTATGTGTGTGTGTGTACTCTATGTGTGTGTGTGTACTGTATGTGTGTGTGTGTACTGTATGTGTGTGTGTGTACTGTGTGTGTGTGTGTGTGTCTTATAAGCTCCATGTGGGAAGGTGAGATGTAAGCAGAGATCTTTGAGATGTATAGGTGTGTTTGTGTGTTTAAGTATGAATGTACAGTATATTTGTATGCGTGTGCGTTCCTTATACAGTTGCTCTAGCTAGTTCAACTGTTCATGCTTGTTTTGTTTTTTTGTTTAACAATCTGTTCTCAAAGGCTCCTCACTTTATGACGTCCTGAAATGATATATAACTAGGAGTTCTTTACACTGCAGTAAGTGGTATTTACTCGTACAGCACACCTCAAGCACTAGTGTTGGCTCCAATTCAAGAGAAAATGTCACTACATTTGTCTGTAAGGTGGAGGTTTTCCTGTAGATAGGCTTTCTTCTTCAAGACCCACAGTTCTTCGGAAACGTGACGATCTGCATTTTTCTTTGGTCCTGTTAACGCTAAGAGAGAAAAACAGAGAAGCTGCTGAGGGGACGATTGGTTATAGATGCAATAATGGAACTGGTTCGCAGGTTTGGTGGATGATCTAGAACTGTAAACTAGATTTGTAAATAATCTATAGATAAAAAAATATCACTAGCAGATTGTTGATGTAGGCGGCATGGTAACGTAGGAGTTAGCACTGTGACCTTTTGAGTTTGTGACTCAATGAGTTTGCATGTTCTCCCCATGCTTTGGGGGTTTCCTCTGGATACTCTGGATTGCTCCCATAGTCCAAACATATTCAAATTAGGCAAATTGGTGTACTCAAATTGCATATAGTGTGTGTGTGTGTGTGTGTGTGTGTGTGTGTGTGTGTGTGTGTGTGTGTGTGTGTGTGTGTGTGCAATGCATTGGCATCCTGTTCAGGGTGTACAGTACACCGCCTCAAGTCTCCAGGGATAGACAATGAATGAATGAAGATTGTTGCTGTCCCAGAGGTACAAAATGCAATCTTAGAGAGTGTTGGAGAATACCATTTGTTGTGCTAATGGGTAATATGGTAATCTATAACCAATATACGTGAGTGCACAGTATACTGGTAAAAACAAGACTACATTGTCGCATTCTTCGAAAAAGCTTCCAAGATTGTGGTTAGTACACAGTTTTTTACCTCATGAACTTTATTTGTATGTTTAATATGTTAAAATGTAGGTGGCAATATAATGTACAGTATTTGTTTTATTTGGATCATTTTTTTATTATTATTATTATTATTATTATTAAATGGTATTGGAAAATACTGTTTTTGGTGTTAATAGTACCCCCACTTTACTTCAGGCCACATCAAGACACTTTATTGTTGATAGTTTCCCGTACCAGAATGTCCAGAAGTCATTTAAAAAAAAAATCTGCCTCACTTTTAATAATGCACTACATGGCCATAAGTATGCGGACACCAGACCATCACCGCCATATTTGGGCCTTCCACAAAGATTCGAGCCCACAGTTGTCTAGAATTTCCCTTCAGTGAAACCAAGAGGCCCAAACCTGTTCCAGCATGAACAGAAGACACCCCATGAAGACATGGCGGCCTTTACAAAGCCCTTTTCAATGCCCTCGGTTTTGCAAATGAACGTTCAGCTCACACAAGTTCCTCCAAAAGATTCCAGTATTGTGATTAGTATTGTTTACCTCATGAGCTTAATTTTTTACCTCATGAGCTTAATGTTTTACCTCCTGAGGTTAATTTTCTACCTCATGAGCTTAATTTTCTACCGCATGAGCTTAATGTTTTACCTCATGAGTTTAATTTTCTACCTCATAATCTTAATTTTATACCTCATGACCTTAATTTTATACCTCATGAACTGAATGTTTTACTTAAAGCTTAATTTTTTTCCTTATTAACTTAATTTTTCTTACTAATATGTTAAAATGTTGAAGGTAATATAATGTATTTGTGTTGTGTGGATCCTCTTTGTATTATTATTATTGTTGTTATCATTATTATTATACACTGCCCAGCAATGCTGCTTTTTGCTTTGATTGCAGCACACATTTGCTTTTCGAGAGTTGCATTCATTTTTCTCCAAGATCTTGTATTGATAATGGGACGGTCGAACCACTGCGTAAAGTCTCCTCCAGCACATTCCGAAGATTCTCAATAAGGACTGGACTTCGTGTTGGCCAACCCATATGTGAAAATGATGTCTCATGCTCCCTGAACTGCTCTTTCACAATTTGAACTCGATGAATCCTGGCATTGTCAATCTTGGAATATGTCCATGACACAGAGAAGAAATGAAACATCATGATCATTCCGTACATTCTGGACATCAGCTGACCTCACTTTATTTGGGCACATAACATTGATAACCTGACCAACAGAAGCCATCTCAGATCAGCCATCTCAGATCTGACCCTGATATGCCCATCACTCTGGAACAGGGTAAATCTGGACTCATTAGACCACATGACCTTTTTCCACTCCTCCACAGTCCATTATTTTATGCACCCTAGTAAATTGAAGCATGGCACTGCTGCTAGCGCTAATTACACTGGCAGTCTAATTAGCCAATTGATTGTAAGGGTACAGGAAATAAACTTGACTGAGAATTGGATACTATTTGTTTATGCCGTGAATATTTTGTTTAGGCAGTGAAGTCTGATCTATTCTGTGTGTCAGAATGACGTCCGTGTAATCTTGTCTCTTGATATAATAATAGTCACTACAGTACCACTATGAGTCCTAGTCACACGTAATTGTTTTTTTAGGCAGGATACCAAGAGCAGTCTCTTGCCAATAAAAGAAATGCCTGGGAGATCATGGCAGTGCTGTTTGTGTGCGTGTCTTGGATGTAGTGCTGTTTGTTTTTAATATTTCTCTCAACCCACACTTGATCACGAGGTCCTATCAGGATATCACACCAAACATTCTGCGTGTCTGCTGTCTAAAAGCACTTGGCAGGCATGCTGAGGAGTCCAGAGTGAAAAGTTAAGCAGTTCCACTTTATCCTCATAACAGACAGTCTGGCCCTGTCCAGAAGTGAACTGATTTAGCCGCATTTACCCAGCTCTTCCCTTTTTCCCATCGCTACTGCTCGGTCATTATGTAATCGCTGATGGCTGTAACGTATAGTCACTCAGTTATTAGGGGTCACGCTTCCCTGGTTAGTGTTAATACCGCATCCCATTACTGAAACCGCGGTTGGGTTTGGAGCAGGAAGGACACTCGGACTCATCATCAGTGTGAGAAAGAGTGGGGGAGGACAGACCAAACCATTTACACACACAAAAAAATTGGACCTCAGCTGGTTTAGACCCAGGCTCGTCTGAGGAGTCATTAGCAGAGAATAATTGCTTTTTTTTTTTCTTTTCCCCCCTCTGCTGCTGAGATGAATAGTGGGTTGTATAGGTATCGCAGCCCTCTTTGACTGAGCTAAGTGAATAGCGTGGAGTTCAGCATTGGCATACAAATGCGTGTGAGAAAATCAGCCTGTGTGAGAGAGTTAATGAGATTTCTGGGGAGGAGCTCAAGCCAAGATGGCAGCTGGAGTATTGATTGCTGCTCTTGCGCTCTTTACGTTTGCACATTTCTACCCCACACACACACACAACCAGCAATGTTTCCCTGTATAATAAACCAACCACATCAGAGTACGAATGGAAAGTTTCCAAATAAAACTGTAGGGAAAATGGTAAGATGGTAATTATTTGATGTTAGCATTGCTTTCCGGTCCTGCTTTCCATGCATTTCTTCCTGTACCTACTGTATGTAGTTGTGGGATCGCGTTTATTAAGTAAATTTCAATTGCACACTCATATACGTGCATTAAAAAATGTTCAGCACCATCTGTCGAATTTTGAGAAGAACCAATGATTTTTACATTTATTTATTTGTTTTTTAATGACATACTGTAAGGGCATTTTCCATTTTAATCTCAAGGTTGCATGTCTTCTCTTCTCGTGGGCTGATTGCGATAAAATAAAGCCTAAGCAAACAAATAGAAATAGTCTAAACAAATAGAGCCTAAGTTACCTCAAGCTCGGTCAAATACACCTCTGAAAACCTCATTAAAATTTGTTTAATAGTTTTCAAGTGAAGTGTACACAAATAAACAGACACAAAAATTCCAAAAGCCATCTAGATGTGTTCTATTAATCATCTTACACCCCTCCCCAAAATATTTTTTTTCGCAAATATCTTCAATGTAGATAGACGCCAGCTTTACATTTTTATTATATGTATAGACGAATTCTTGTGATGCCTGCTACTGTAAATCATTATATAGATTTTGTCCCTAGGACAAACTTTAGGCTTGCAATCATCAGCTCAGTAGAACACTGTCCAAGACGGTGTGTTTATTGTACCATTATCTCTGGTTTCCGTTTATGTCCTGCCTGTTATATCTACTGTAAGCACCACAAAATGTCCCCGGGCAAAGGTAAATGATGTCTGATTTGCAAGTCGGGGTATAAAATGCTGTCTTCTCTTCTCTTCCAGGAAACACCTAACTTTGTTTTCCTTGTAATGGAGGTGAGTAAATCATCATCATCGTTACCCTTATAATGTATGCCCTCTGATCTTTCTCTGTCTGTCTTCTTTCTTCATGTACTTGATGTTCGTGTCGAACCTAGTGTCACATGTCTTAGTGAGTGGTGGGGTTCACATGTCACAGGAATGGTTGACGGAAAAGCAAACTGTCCACGAAACTAAAAATATCCCTCTAGGAAGGGCTATTCTGAGGGGGAAAAAATCAACAACTTTATCAGATCTCCCCTGCTGATAAAATAAGCCAGTGGACATCTGAGTCTATATGAGCAGAGATTAGTCTGCTGAGTGGATTGTTTGGTTAAAGTGATGGTCACAGGTAATGTTTATGTTCTAGTCTGCACAAGGCTCTGGATTATTTCAGGTTCATTGGACCGTAATGAACAGTGTTGTTTAACTGTTTAAGGAAAGTCATTTTTTGCCTTATTTACTTTAAACCGTTATAGCTATAACATAAGTAATAACAGGAATGATCATGTTATCATGAAAGTAAATAACATTTACAATATAAGTGGTTAAAATGACAAATCCTTGTGCTTTAGGAAATTAAAAGAGATACCACACGTCAGGATGTGCTACTACTGATAAACAATCAGGTTTATCCTGAGTTTGGGTTTGGAGCCTCGGGTCTCTCGCATCGCACCATCTCTCCCAGCACTGATTATTTTCTCATAACGACATGTCACCAAGTGTTTTATCCCTTATTAAGGCCAGACAGTTCTGAGACGCTGACAAGTCGATCTCATTAAACGAAGGCCGTTAAGAGCAGCATGTAATTTGACTAGCTACTATTGATAGCCCTTGCTGAAAAAAAGAATGAGTGCACTTCTTTGAAACCTTTTTGGCAGTGGATAATGCTGTTGTGTATGGAGAACCCAGTATGCATATCCTTTCTTCTCCTTACACTCTTCCTGTCATAAGGAGATTAACTGGCCTTGCTTGAAGGAAGCTGCTGACTTCAGATCAGATTAGTTGACGATCACATTGCCTTGTTCTCCAACCTTCATATCTCTAAACTCTTGTTTAGAAATGCATGTATGTGAATTTCATTTATGTGAATATGTCTATATACTAGGTGTGCCCACAGTTGCATTAATTGCACACTCATAAGCGTGTTTTAAAAAATGTTCAGCCCTCACAAAGTCGCGGTTCAGAGTTCGCGGCCTCAGTCTTTAATAGATTTCTCTTTAGAACCTAACTAATAATTGTTCGCGGAAACCCTCGCAATTTCACGGAAACCGCAAATATCCTCCGCAATTTTTTATGGCTTTTTTTTGCAATATATAATTTTGAATTCTTTTTTAATGCGAAACTATGACAAACAATATAGTTTACTTGTTTTGTCACATAATTATTAATGTAAATGTATTTACCAAAGAAAAAGCACTTGCATGAATTACAGTACTATAGAGGGGTAACATCGGTATTTTACATTCTAGCACTGCGGGAGACACAGCAGTACAGTACTGTACAATATAAGGGTTTACCTTTAAATTATTATTATTTTTTTTTATCTTTTTGAGGGTAATGTAATAAGATGAGTTTGAAATGGAATCATTTCAAATGTTTTGGGAGCATATTTAGGGTTTAAACTACAAAAAAAGTGTTTATAGGCATTTTTGTTTAACCACATCCAAAATTAGCGATTTTTCCCAATTCCCGGATGCTTTAGGAACATAACCCCTGCAAATTCCGTGGGTCGATTAGCATGTCATCGATTAGCCATAGCATTAAAGCCTAAAACATTAAGCCCAATATTGTGTAGGTTTCCCTTGGCAGCATCGTCTGGCACCGAAACGTTAGCTTTGGGTCCTGTGGGTTGCAGCGTACGGCTTCCCTGGACTGGACTTGATTGTTCGGAACATTCCATGGATGCTTGGTCAGATTGAGATCTGGGGAATTCATAGGTCAGATCATCAACCTTGAACTGCTAAGCTCCATACACAGCAGCCTTTCCAGTCTTTTTTCCCAGCAATTTGTGCTGCATGGTCTTTTCTGTGAGATCGGACCAGACGGGCTAGCCTTTGGTCTAGGATGCTTTGAATGCATGAATGATCCTTGGGTGGCCATGATCCTGTCAGCAGTTTACTGGTTTAAAATTGATAAACAGTTGTACTCAGTTCAACTCACGGTGGTGTTAGTGTTGTGTATGCTGAGAATCACAATGCATTTCTTGTCTATGTTACAGTTTTGCAATGGAGGAGATCTGGCAGACTATTTGCAAGGTAAGCAATTCAATCGCACACAGTTTCACCTCCAGCAGAATTAATAAAGGTTATACACTCCTGTTGTGCAACGTGAAGAGCAGGCATGTGTCTGACCCCAGCAGTCAGACCTAAAGGTCATCTAGCAGTGATGTCTTTCTCACTCAGAGATACCAGCTGATGTATATATTTAGAGCACAGCTTGCTTCGCTCACATGGGAAATCTTAATCAGGTTATACTGTATGCGTTGCGTTCCGTTTCCTTTGATCACAGACGTGACGTTTATTGGCCATCACCGCCTTTGAGCTTCCTCCAAGTTTTATTGTGACACGAGTCCAATCTCTTCAGGATAAGATATTATAAAGAGCAGCCAACCTCTATATTCAGTACTGTATGTGATCAGAGTGCTGTACTGTACGTACTGTAACACGTCTCAGCCTTGCACCCACACTCCTGCGAATTATGCAACTGTTCCTCAGTTACAGTATAAAAGATCTCTGTTGTTTACAGCGCGATTTATCTGTGATGCACGCTCATAGCCGGATCCATCGCGATTATTGTCGCTTTTGTTTCCCTCTTTACAGCTCACGTTTTGCTGTAACCGGGGAAATCAGCTCTGCGTCTCGCTTATCAGCTGCGCTATACACTACATGTCAGTAAAATCATTCACATGTTAATAAATACAATGTTAGTATTTGAGGATTCTTTAGTGTCGGGTGCAATGTGTTTTATGAAGAAATTAGCTGCTAGGTTTTACTGAGCAGAGCCACACACAGTTCTTCTGAAGACTTTGATTGTTGGACCAACTTCTTTTTTTCTTTTTTTTTTGCATGGAAAACCCAGCATGTTCCTGTTTTTTTTTTTTTTTTTTTTCGTCTGAAAAGTGGTCGCTTGTGTAATGTGGTGCTGCTTTTTTGTCCCCGGCCTTAATATTATTATTATTATTATTATTATTATTATTATTATTCAGAATTGTGATGGAATACTGCTTTTTGAAAATCAAAAATCATTTACTCAATAATGAAATCATAAAAATCCTTAGAAAAGTTTGTACTAAAAGAATGTAAGGTGCTGTATATTTGTTGGCATCCAGTCTGTAGCTGTAGCTCTCACGTGTTTCATCAGCTCTTGGAGCGAGAGGATGTGGATAATGATGTAACGTGTGTAGCTCAGCAGCGTTATCTTTCTGTTGTTCCAGCTAAGGGTATTTTGCGGGAGGACACCCTGAGGGTGTTTCTCCAGCAGATAGCAGCGGCCATGCGTGTCCTTAACAGCAAGGGTATCATCCACCGGGACCTCAAACCCCAGAACATCCTCCTGTCCTACATTGGCCGCAAGAAATCCAGCGTCAGTGGCATCCGCATAAAAATTGGTAATGGGATACGCCTCGGATATAATCCCTACTACTCTGTGGACATATAAGTATAGCTTGATGTATTATTCTTGTAAAGGATTTCTGTGTTTATAATGCATGTTGTTATTCCGTGTTCCACAGCTGATTTTGGCTTCGCACGATATCTCCAGAGCAACATGATGGCGGCCACTCTGTGTGGTTCGCCGATGTACATGGTGAGCACCCATCAGGTGTCTCCGCACACCTCGTCGCTGCTTGACACTTTGACATATTGCTTGTTTTGGTCCATCGTTTATGGCGCTGTTGTCCCCTCCAGGCTCCAGAAGTAATCATGTCCCAGAATTATGATGCCAAAGCCGACCTGTGGAGCATCGGGACAGTTATTTATCAGTGTCTCGTGGGGAAGCCACCTTTTCAGGTCAGAGTTTGACTTTTTTTCTGCATTTATAACATGCATCCTGTTTATCCAGTAACACAGCACAGTTTTTTCCTTCATAGCATTATGAAAACCACAGTGGTTTGATCATCATTTGATTGAGCTGGAATAGATGATTTTAAGCCGAGTGTCTGGCAATCGCAAGTTTTTTTACGCTCGTTGTGGTAATACTGTCATGCCATTTTATGCAACAGTATCTGTTGTTTCCCACAGGCAAACAGCCCACAGGACCTGAGGATATTCTATGAGAAAAACAAGACTCTGGTGCCAAAGTAAGAAGAAGCATTACTCACTGGGCTGTTACTGGATGAGATGCAACTCATAACACTCGGAGCTTAGACTGCGATAGACTACAGCTTCTATTTACATGATAACGACAAAGCTCTCTTCCTTCCTGCTTTCAGCATCCCACGGGAAACGTCTCCTCCCCTTGCTGATCTGCTGCTGGGTTTACTACAGAGGAATCAGAAGGACCGGATGGATTTTGGTCGGTGCAGCTTTCCTATATCGGGCTGAGATTAATGCGTCGCCTATTGTCTTTATTATTTTTTATATAATTCCTAGGCTCATTTATACCTTGTGTGGAACTCCAGTAACTTTACTCATGTTCTTGCCAGAGGCATCACAACAGATTTTTGCATTTCCAAAAAGGCTTTAATTTCCTGCAAGCTTCCACCGAGATACTTCCCCAGGGTTTTTTTTTTTTTATTTGTGTTTAGCTCATGTGCAGTTATTAAAGCTTATTTTATGAACTGCGTGACTGGAAAAGTGGAACATTTCCGTGCACCTTAACTTTTCTACGCATCTACAATGTGAATTTTGTGCACGCGTTTAATGATATCATGTATCTCGTCGCAACTACAGAAAAAGACTTGAAGCGTGAAATTGCTCTCTGTAGATTCATTACTGTTAACAGAACATTTATACAATAGAGAACTATAGAAAACAATTTAACTTCAGTCTCTGTCTCCTTTATATCCACCGTGTTGTGACATGCTACTGTATATTGTGGTAGGGGAATTGATCGAGGTAGTTCTGTGTAGTTTTTGTTTAGGAGATAATTTTTATTTTGTTTCTTTATTGCAGACACATTCTTCAGCCATCCCTTTCTGGAACAACCATCCAACATCAAAAAATGTGAGAATAACGATCATATAGTCGCACTTGTAATGGTTTTTTTTTTTTTAGAGACTGAGAGTTGATGACGTGATAAACAAGTGAGTGTGCTTGTGCTGTTTTCTCTCAGCTTGCCCTGTACCAGTGCCCACATGCCCGAGCTCGGTGTCGGAGAGCACCTGCGGCAGCTCGCCCTCCTGCCGTTACGTCTCACCTCCGGTGAGTTAATCGCTTTATCCCATTTAAACTGTCACGCCACTGCAGCTGTTAGGTTGCACGAAAGGATTAACAGTGTTATTGCTGACTCGACTCCTGGCAACCCATTGTTTTCCTTCCCCTTTTTCTGTCTCCTGCAGTCCTTGCCGGACATGCAGACTCTGCCCGAAGACGTGCTGTCCTCCCCGCCGCTCGGCCCTCCCAACTACCTGCAGCTGTCGAAAGAGTCCGGTGGCAGCACCAGCAGCAAGAACTCCTCCTGCGATACAGATGATTTTGTGCTGGTGCCGCACCTCTCTGGAGAACAGTCCTGTGAGTTAGACCGACAGTACAGTAAAACCTCGGATTGCGATGCGAGTACCTTGGTCTGTGAGTGTTTCGCAGGACAAGCAAAAATCTGAAATTGATTTTAACTTGGTAAACGAGCGAGGTCTTGAAATACACCATGCACATGCGTCACTCGTATAGTCAACATCTGTGTGTGTGTGTGTGTGTGTGTGTGTGTGTGTGTGTGTGTGTGTGTTTGTGTGTGTGTTTGTGTGTGTGTTTGTGTGTGTGTTTTGTGTGTGTGAAAGCCATTCTACACTGTAGCCCCCCACCTCTTCCTCTCCTCTCTCTGGTCTCAATCACTACAGCTACGATTATTTTCAAAGGTCAAGTGCAGGTTAATTGGTTTTATTTTTACTTTATATTTTGTATTCATTATTTTTATTTGAATATTTTTGGGTTGTCGAACGATCATCGAATCATCTGAGTTTCCTTTTTTTCTTTATGGGGGAAATTCACTTTGATATACGAGTGCTTTTTGATATACAAGGACGATTCTAGAACGAATTATGCCCGCAATCCAAGGTTTAACTGTACTTCAGTACACACACTTTGATACATATCGTCAGCTGTTTGTGTGTACCAGCACTTGCTCATTTGTTTTGGCACTGTTCTTAGATGACCTGCCCATGGGAGCCACCGGACGGAGATCGTCTAGTGAGTTTCTGCTGTGTGGAGGGTGAGTGTGACCTCACTGTCATCAAATCACACACACACACACACACACACACACACACACACACACACACACTCTAATCAAGTTATACAAATAGCTCAAATTTGTGCACGTCATATACAGTACAGACCAAAAGTTTGGACACGCCTTCTCATTCAAAGAGGTTGAATTTGTATTATGGCAAAAAAAAAAAAGCAGCTATGTAAAAAAAAACGAGTGGCCATCATTACTTTAAGAAATGAAGGTCAGTCAGTCCGAAAAATTGGGAAAACTTTGAAAGTGTCACCAAGTGCAGTCACAAAAACCATCAAGCTATACAAAGAAACTGGCTCACATGCGGACCGGACCGCCCCAGGAAAGGAAGACCAAGAGTCACCTCTGCTGCGGAGGATAAGTTCATCCGAGTCACCAGCCTCAGAAATCGCAGGTTAACAGCAGCTCAGATCAGAGAGCAGGTCAATGCCACACAGAGTTCTAGCAGCAGACACATCTCTAGAACAACTGTTAAGAGGAGACTGTGTGAATCAGGCCTTCATGGTAGAATATCAGCTAGGAAACCACTGCTAAGGACAGGCAACAAGCAGAAGAGACTTGTTTGGGCTAAAGAACACAATAAAGAAAACTCTTTGAATGAGAAGGTGTGTCCAAACTTTTGGTCTGTACTGTACATATAATAAAACTGTAAACTTCTTTTAGAAGTTAGTTTTTTGGAGCTTTTGTCTGTCTGTTTGTACAAACTACAGAACGGGTTTTAATGGGGTTTCCACAGTTGTATTTGGCCTTATGAGTGTGCAATTGAAATCTACTAATATCTAAACGCGATCCCACAGCTTTATTCCGTGTACTTCACTGTTACACAAAAAAGTGGTTACGTTTTGTCTTGAGTCATTTAGCCCTACCAAGAAGCTGTGGATTTGCATGTCTTCTCTACGCAGATGTATTCTGTCCTCTACATGTCCCGAGTTACTTGGTCATGAAGGTGAAAGAGACAGCCGATTCCATTATGGGAACATGACCTAGCGTGATGCTATTCCTGCACCGAAGCGAGCTGACGTAGCTCGGCCAGGGTGTGAATCACAAGTCTGTGAAAGAGAGCGTTTGTGGTGACGACCTGCTGTTTTGTGAATGTTAGCAGAATGAGATGCATTTAGTCATAAATGGCAGTTATTACATTGCCCTAATTATAGCCCAGTAAAGATCCACTGACGGGAATTGTGGGGCTGTGAGGACAGAACGATGGCGATTAAAATAAATAAATAAATAAAAAAAGGAAAAGCTCTTTGCTTGGTGGTACAGTATAACAGACCGTGCCATACAGATCAATTACTGTTATATATACAGTATATTTGTTCTCTCTTGCTCTCTTTTACATGCTTGCAACAAAATCACCATTTCAGAAGGGTCAAATTATTGGGTAAAGTAAAACAACTAAGGAGATTTGAAATGACTGGAACTGGATTAAGAACTCTACTGTAAAATCCCAGAGCTATGTTTAATAGTGAAAGTAAGAGCGTATCCATACACGCGTACACACACACACACACACACACACACACACACACACACACACACACACACGATGTGATAAGAACTCACAGGATTGGGACTGAACAGCTGTTTTGTGGCTCTAGGAGCATGAGGAATCATTTTCACACATGACCTGGACAACACATTGTGAAAAGTGTGAAAGTGTGTGACTTTTTGACTTAAAAAAAAAAACATTTCTACATTATATAGTCAGCAGTTATTGAAGCTGCTTGTTTGGCCAGTTTGTTCCAAAGAGGGATGACAACTTTTGTGATGTTACAGAACACCAGACAGAAACTTCTTCATCAAATTCCACCGACAGATGGATAATTATGGAGAAGCAACTCTGCTGCCTCATGATCATGTTTCAAGCATTATTATTTGCATCAATTGTTCACTTATGTATACACTACCTAGCAAAAATAAATAAATAAAAAAATCACAAAAGTCACACTCTAAACTTTCATTTAATCACCTTGAGCGTGATTACAGCACACAATGTGGTGTCCAGTTCATGTGTGAAAAATTATTCCTCATGCTCCACAAAACAGCTGTTTAGTCCAAATGCTCTTAGTTTTACTATTAAACATAACTCTGGCTTTTACTGTAGATTTTTATTTTTACCATGCAACTTTACTTCAAGTATCCGTGTACCTCACCTTAGGTAAAACACAAGCTTCATCACTCCACAGCGGAGGGACTCACTAATTGTTACAGTTTATGAATCCAGTCAGGTTTTTATTAATGTCATTTTGTTAGTTTTATTTATTAAAACATCTAAACAGAGTGTGTAATCATTGTTCTCTGAGAATGCGCAGGAGCATCCCAGACATTGTGACAGCCGGGATTTAATTATAAGTTTACTTACCATCACTGTTAATTTTGTCAATCAAAATAATGATGAAAAATATTTGCTAATGACCTTTTTTTGCTTTGACTAAGACTATTGTTTTGTGGTTAAAAAAAATATGGACATGCAGCAGTTGTTGTGATGGTTAAAAATAAATATAATTAGCTGAAAACATCATATGAAAAAATAATTATTTTGTGGAAAACCTTAAAAAATGGTTTTGACTAGACTAGATTGACTGTAGGGTTCATTAATAATAATATTATTGCTAAAAAGTATTTTATTCTAGTTTTAGTAAATGAAAACTTAAGTATTTTAGTCTAGTTAAAAAGGTCTTTAAAGCCTTTAAAGGTTCCTTCTAGACTTTTAGTCGACTAAAACTTGACTAAACAAAGATTTTAATAAGATTGGATTAAATATTTATAAAAACTAACAGGGACATTCATCCCAGGACTAAGACTAAGACTAAAATTGAAAGCGCTGACAAAATTAACACTACTTGTCGTGGCACTAAAAACAAACAAACAAACAAAAAATATTATCAAATGGTTTGATGAGAACAAGGCGAAATGAGAGGGTAACAGCATTACACATCATTTTGAATAAATGTACATACAAGTTTTCTTAAAGTAGGAACTACATGTCATTTTTTTTTTATTATTATTTTTTTTAGCCTCAGCAGTGCCTGACAGGGTTTTACTACAGTACTGTAAGTGCAGGGCTTAATTAAGATATTATCAAACGTCTTCTGCCCCACCTTTAAAGGTTTCCTACAAACACAGATTTGTGGTAAATTTATCTATATTGTAGGTCAGAGAGTGAGAGAGATCTTCCTTCTGTGTTGTACTTCTGACATTCAGTGCCTCTGCTGAGCGCTACTTCCTCCTCTGTCTCGAATCGAAGCCTTTTTAACCATGTTGTTGTTCTTTGACACGCACATGTACACACACATGCACTGTTTTGCTGCTTATCCCCCTCCCCTGTCCTCCGAGTGAAACACTCTTTGTGTGTATGTGGGTGAGCTGGCTGAGCAGCAGGCCACGCACTGTTTCTCAGTCTCATGCAATCCTTTGGAGGCGTGCCAGCTCCTCCAGGAAAGCTGCTGACTTTTCCAAGAGTCGCGAGCTGCAGTTCAATACCACGTTCCCAAGAAAAAAACAAAAAACAAAAAAAAAAACAGCACACTGCAGCACCATATGTGCGCTTTTCTTGTGTTGATTCCAGATAGCGTGGCTCTCGGGGAGTTCAGCCCAGTGTTGCCTCCAGGCAGGTACATAAATTAGGTGTTTAAAAACAATATGCTGAGAAAACACGATAATATAACACACATCGATTGTTTATTAAAGCATTCTTTTACATATGTTGTTATTTTTTTTTTACATATTTTTTCCAGTATCCTTTTTGAAATAACTTTTTTTTTTGCTACTTTTTCCTGATCTGATTTTTTAAAATATATACAGTATATATTTTTTATTACACTTTGTACCGTGCCATGCTGAACCTGCTTTGAATCAAACAAAGACACCGTGTTTCGTGTAGCTGCCTGGCCGTTTGCGGCTCACGTGCACCCTTTGCCATCACTCCTCCCTTCATGACCCTCTCCGGATCTCCAAAACCCATTTGATCTTTTGGATATCCTTTCCCTCACTATAATCTTTTCATAACGCATCGCCTTTTGATGTGACCCGCACATGACTTCTGTCCAAAGACACTGTGTTGCCTATAGAGAACAAAAGAATGCAGATAAGCTTTTCTTTTTTTTTCTTTCTTTCTTTGCCTCTCAGCGTGACTGGTGGAAGTAGGAGGTCCTGGCATGGACCCGCTGGCTTGAAAACTCAGCTCTCATTTGCACATGGCTAGACCCTTAGCTCCTCCTTTCTTTCTGATAGGCCGGAGCTGCATGTGTTTACATGGTTTCTATTCCCCTCTGCTGCTTGGCCTGGCCCCTTAAACAGAAAAAGTTTTTTTTCTTATACCGTACGAAAACAAGCTCACTGTCAGCACTCTTTCTTATTTCTGTTATTTTTAATCTAACGTTATTTTTTAAATCAGTTTGACAGCCGAATGCTCGCGTTCTGATTAGATCGCTGGATTTCATTCTTCTTTATCCAGGCAGCCGCAGCCTCCGTCAGGTCAGAACCCTGTGGTTTCCCCGAGGACAGAGACCACCCCGATCCCTGTGCCCACTCAGGTGCGCAACTACCAGCGGATCAAGCAGAACCTTTCCAGCAGCCCGAGCACCACCCTCTACAGCTCACCCAGGTGAGACACTCTGCACAAGGGAGTGGGTTTAAATTTTTAATTTTTTTTTACTTTTGTTAAACACTACCTGTGTGTACCGTGTCCTGACAGATTCTCAGCTATGATATTGTATGCTTTCTTTTGCGACTTATGAATATGCTGACTTTTAGCTTAGTTTCCAGGGTTCATCATCTTAATGTTGCATTGGCAAATGTGTGTGTATAGAAGTTACATTAGAAACCTGCCTGAAAGCACAAACGCTGGGTAGTGGTGGTGGTGAAACAGTGGGGATGGGATATAATAGTCAATAGCGGTTAAAAAGAGGAAGAGAAAGAGAGATGCATCCTTTGTTTGCAGGACGATTGTCTCAGCATGTGGTTTAGGCAGGTGGCCAGAGGGAGCTTGGAGATTAATCCTGCTCCACCTCCATCACCTCCCCGACAGCCCTCACTCTGCCTCTGTGCCAGCTGCTGTCCCACTTCCCTTGCCCTGTTTCGAAACAAGGATTAAAATAAAACGCACCACCCTAGACTCACATGAGCACGGATTTACACTCGTCGTTAGACCCCGCCGCTAGCTGCTTCGGTAAAGAGAACCGCATACCAATTTGTTTGAGACGACCGCCACAGTGGTCTCATGAGTCATGTTTGTTTTCGGGATATCAGGACAGAATTACAAAACTGGTTTCAGCAGGACAGATGACACAAGGATTGCGTTGCTTTTCTTGGAATGAGCTAGAACTCGGTCCCGGTGTATTTTGCTTTTAATTTTTGAGTGTGACAGAGTAATCTCAGCATTCTGTGTAATTTTCTTACATTTGAATTTTTTTTAGTGCCTGCCAGTTACAGTGTGATTCATGAACATTAAGCAAGGCAACTATAAATAGCTTGTGCGTTTTGGATGGTAATGGTGCACATGACACATTGATGGAATGGTGCTCTAAAAATGACTGAACATTTTTTTTCCTATTTAATACGGAGCAGCGTTTGTATTTTTGCGATAGTGACACGTGATCAACATGTGCATCATCACCAATCTATTCAATTCAATTTAGATTTATTTATAAAGCACTTTTAACAATGGTTATTGTCACAAAGCAGCTTTATAGATTTGAATAAAGTTGGGAAATGTGTAGAAATCAAAATAATCTAGCCGAAGACGACGGTGGCAAGGAAAAACTTCAAAGAATCAAAAGAAAATTATGGAAGTGTGTATAAAATGTGGGGCACGGTGGTATAGTGGTTAGCACTGTCCCCTTGCACGTCCAGGGTCTGGAGCCAGGTTCGATTCCCGTCTTTGTGTACACGGAGTTTGTACGTTCTCCCCGTGCTTGGAGGGTTTCCTCCAGGTAATCCAGATTCCTTCCAGTCCAAACACCTGCAGATTAGGCTAATTAGTGTTCCCAGATTGCCTGTAGTGTTTGAATACAGTATGTGTGTGTGCCCTGTCCAGGGTGTACCCCGCCCTGTGACTCCATTAAGTCTCCTTAATTCTATTGTGATCTTGTAATCATGCTGCAGGTCTGGTACAGTGCGGCGCTCCAACACCAGCCCTATGGGATTTCCAAAAGCTGCCTCCGGCTCCCCCAGCCCTGCTGATGCCGCCCAGACTGTGGGTCGAAGACTCTCCACTGGCAGCTCCCGTCCCTACTCGCCTTCACCACTTGGTGAGAATATCCGTAGCTCTTTTCCTGTCAATCTCTTTTCTCTCTCTCTCTCTCGTGTTTTGTCGAGGTTACCAGGGAGCTGTCACTTTTCTTAGAAGGAGGTTGTATGCTTTCGATTGCATCATGCCCTGACATGTCTGTCCGTGTGTTTTGTTCAGTGGCTACAATTCCTGAACAGCTGGGCCACTGCTGTTGTGGACATCCCCACAGCCATGAGGCGCGCAGTCGCAGTTCATCTGGTGGTAAGTGGACCGCATGCTGCGTGGCCGAGAGGGACAGGTTTCTCCCAAGGCCTCTTAAGTCTTCCCATGAAGCCTCTTTTTTTTTTTTTATGATTACAATATTAAGAGGTTTTGGCTCATTTCCACAGCAAACGTTCTCAGACAGTCCATAAACTTTTGGCCATGAAGTATGTTTACAAAGCCTGAGAGCAAATATGAGGAATAATACAGTAGACCGCTTCTGGTGCCGTAATATTAACATCATAGTCACAAGACGAAAAGGAAAATCAGGCATGAGATCTGTTACACAGTGTACATACAGTACATGACCCTTGCAGTTGTATAATCATCATGGTCTGTGCAGTGCAGTGCAAATATCACCTAGAACCTCACCCAGGAGAAGTATATTTCTGGTTTAAAATGGTTCCACCTGTTCTCTGTGTGGCAAACGGTGTGTTTGCAGCACTGCTTATGAACTGTGCATGCTGGAATACAGTTCACAGTTTGAAGTCAAGTTAAAAATGAACTCGGTTGCCTCTTCTGCTGCAGTGTCTTTGGCAGTTCCCTGAAGCGTAGAGATCTCGTGTGGACGTATGTAGTGCCATCTAATGGCTATAATGTGCAATGTGTCTGTCAGAACTACTAGAAAAAAGGCTGAAATATTTATAGGTATTTATATAACTGAGATTAATTTATTTTGTATTGGAAATTTAAAAGAAATACATATACATACGTACATAGTACACTATGTACTATACCGTAATGAATTATTTACCCATTACCCTCCCCCCCACCTCACAAGAAAACAGCCAGTCCGTAGAAAAAGAAAATGCAAGGAGAACACATCACATTACAACACATTACGCATCAAACAAAGGAATGAAACAAAAAAGTATTAGAAAAAGCAACATCTGTGTTTTCAAAGTGGCTCATAAATTGGTTGCCAGACATTATTAAATTCCTGAGTGAATCCCTTTATGGAATTCTAAATTAATAAAATGCACGGCCTCTTTAATCCATTGAGCACCCACTGGTGGCGAAGGCTCCTTCCACTTAAACAGGATCATTCTCCTAGTGAGAAGCGAGCTAAAGGCTACCAATATGCCCTGGGCGTCATTTAGGCGAGCACCACTTGAGTCAACGCCAAAAAGTGCACTCAATGGGGATGTTTGTTTATAACGATATTTGGCATATTTCTGACAAAGAATCAAAAAATAAAACTTCAAAAGTGATATAACTTTGGGCACGTCCTGAATATACAGTATGCAGTATCGTAGCTGGTTCCTGCTCACATCGGTCACATGTGGGATCAAAGTTCCTCTCTGACCTTAGCTTGATTTTACGTACGACCAGTGAAGCTGATAATTGAGATGGATTTTAATGCTAAATACAGTAGATGCCTGATTTTTATTATTATTATTTTTTATAACACAGGTTCTCCCGTGCCCTCATCTCAATTGCTGGGCGCCCGACTCCAGAGCGCGCCCACCCTGACCGATGTCTACCAAAACAAGCAGAAACTCTACAAGCAGCTGTCGGATCCAGTGCAGCCTACTTGCTCAGCCTATCCCCCTACCCACTCGCCTCAGCTGGGACGCCCCGGTAACCTGGGGACCTCTCCTACCAAGCACCTTGGCTCCTCCCCACGCACCTCTGATTGGCTGCAAAAGTCCCCCCTTCCCACGATCATTGGCTCACCAACCAAGGTAGTCTTAACGAAAGCTTAACATACTGTGTAGAGTAGGTTTTTTTTTTACATTATAGTAGACTCAGCATGTTCCTGTTTTACAGACCACTGCTCCTTTTAAAATCCCTAAAACCCAGGCCTCGTGCAACCTCATGGCCTTGGCTTCTCAACAGGGCATAGTGGACAGCTCTAATTCCAGTAAGATGTCCACTGATGCTCGGGAAATCTGTCCCCACCACTGGTCACCGTACCCCAGCGGACGACATTCGGCTTCTGAGAGCCCCAAAACTACATTTGGCAGGTAAAAAGAATGCAAAATATGTTTTCTGTTTTGTTCACTTTTATGTCTTCCTATCATACATTAATTTATATCTTAATGGATCTTCCAAGTGAAATACTCAGCATTGAAACCAGCATAGGTTTCATAATACTGTGATAAGCAAACGTGGCACCACCATATGATTACAGATTTTGCTATTCAGACATTTTTATACACTATATCTGTAGGAAGTTGGAGGCTGAGATAGAAAAGCTATGTCTGGCACTTATTTGATGAAGAGAGAAGCTCTGATGGGGTGATCAGATAAGATGGTCTGATGATTTCACTGAAGTAGGCAGCTTTTCCTCTCTCTCACTAACAGGATCAGGCAGTCAGACGTTTTCAATCATTTTTAGTACTCCATTAAACGGGTCTGGATTGAAATCAGGTACCAAAGATTCCCCGATTAATCTTGTCCGACTGTACGTCAGCATCGCTGCAGCTCGACACAGCATGTCACGAGATCTGAGTGATGCCTTTCCTTTACTGCTGTCATGTAGAACTGTTATTCCTGTGTGCTGCATTCATGACCGCAAGTGTTTCTTTTCTTACGCAGGTCTGTGAGTACCGGACGTTTGTCAGAGCAGCCTGTAAGAATCACTCTGGGAGGACAGACGTACCAGGGCAGTACAGACAGTCTCAACGCGGAGAGACCTATGGACACAGGTAACGCCTAAGTGCCGTTACGTAGTAACGGGTATGCATTGCTATTGTATAATATCTGTGGTAATTTGCTCTACCTACACTGATAAAGTTTAAAAGTGATAGACTCATGAACGAAATGCAAAATAGAGTAGAATATTTGTGAATCAAAGGTTTTAAGTAGCGCCATTTACAATTTTATTGCGTTTTTCAACAAATGATTGATCGCAGAACATAAAATGTGCCGGAGTACTTCTTTACTAAGCAGACTAGCCAGCTTGTTTCGTTAATGGTTGTGTTTGTGACAATTTCTTTTAATGCACATAGCTTACAGAGGTGGGTAGAGTAGCCAGAAAATGTAGTCAAGTAAGAATAGCTGTAAAATAATATTACTCAAGTAGAAGTAAAAAGTAGTCATCCAAAATATTACTCAAGTAAGAATAAAAAAGTATTCTATGAAAGGACTACTCAAGTACTGAGTAACTGTTTTTTTTTTTCATTTCATTTCCAAATAATAAATTTCCAAATAATAAAATAAATGAAATAAATTTAATAAAATAAATGAATAAAACTAAATATCTTTATAAAATAGCAAATTAAGAATAAGAAACACAAATTGCCTTCCTTTTTTCACAATATAAAGTTTTTGAAATAAATCCCTGCTGTAGGTAACATATGTATGTTTGAACAGTGTAACTATTTCCTGTGTAAGATGTACTGTATATTCAGTCGCCCTGCAAATGACTCAGCAGAAAATAACATAACATTAGAACATGTGTACAAGAGTCTCACTTCACCATAAACTGTGTCCAGCAGAACAAATGTAAGAAAATAATATATTTTTAGCCTCTAGTTTATTTGCTAAATATATATGTTAAGATTGACATTAAATAAAACCGCTAAACTAACAGCGACCTGTTTGCTTCACTGTCCATCACTGCTAAAGACAAACCCCCTCCCCCCTCCACTCACCATGCGGTTATTGTTATTGCGGCTGATTGGTCAAACTGAGTCATGTGATTATTGTTGCTACATCTGATTGGTGAAACATAGTCATGTGGTAGAGCCACTGGCTGGATTTCTCTGGCAAACGCAAATAATATCTAAAGTGTTGAATAAATGGTTAGAAAAGTAACAAGTCGAGTGTAGCGGAGCAAGAGTAGAGTAAGAGTAAAAAGTATGGTGCGGTTAAACTACTCATAGAAGTAAGGTTTTTGCAAAAAGTTACTTAAGTAAATGTAACGGAGTAAATGTAACTCATTACTACCCACCTCTGATAGCTTATTAATGCAGGCCTAAAAATGAAAATCCGTCCTTAAGGAGAAGAGTCAAGTGTTGCAATGTCAGGTTTCAGCCGAAGGGTACAAAATGTACTAGTATTATTTTACTTTTTAAAATCTATGTTTTTAGTTTTCGAAATGCATTCAGTAGAAAACCACCGTCTGCTTCATCAGGATACGCATGATGTGTCCCCTTTTTATTTGTATTCTTTCAACGAATCAGCCTAGTCTGCTGAGTGCACTTCAAGAAATTCAAATCATGCTGACAGGAAAACCACTGGTGCACCTGTTTAAAGAATAAACCGTGTTAGTGTAATATAAGAATAGATATCGGTGGTTGCTGTCATTGACTGGCCAAGAGTATAAGGCATGAATCTCTCCTGTTTTAATATAGGTTTGCATTTTTTCTTTTGTTCCTGAATCTCATTCAGTATGTTTGCTCATCTGAAAGCTTCTCCTGCTCAGCTTGTGCTCTGCATGGGCCTCTTTGGTTTGCTTTTTGGTGTGTGTAATGCTGTCCTGGGTCTTGGTCTGAGTTTGTGAGTGATCCCTGTGTTGTGTTCTGTTTCTGTGTGTGTGTGTATGTGCGTTTTTGCGTGTGTGTGGGTGTGGCACCCTTAGCCCCTGCAGGGTCATGTGGTTTGGCAGTGGGCGGTGCGAGTCCACGTACTGTAGTTTTTACAGTCGGCTCACCCCCCAAAAGCAGCACCCCTCCCACTTGCAGCCATGTGAGCACACGCCCTCGCACCACCTCAGGTGAGAGCTTTATCTCGATACCGCCAACCATGCCACCAGCACCAGCATAGGCTTCATAAATAGCAGTAGTGCATGTGATTGGTACCGGACATCATATGTGTGTATGATCGGATTTAAGAAAATAAGCCATTATGTTATCTTTAACGTATCCTAAAGGTTATTTGGCTTGTGCTTGAGTGCCGTTCATGTGAATTTACGTGCTCCAGATCTCTTGCTGTTAAATTAGAACAAGTAGTCCCCAAATTAACAACATTTGAGTTACGAATTTCCACAGATACGAATGGACCACTGTTCTATTTCCGTTTCAATCACAGAAGTAGCTCATGTGTATTGTACATAAAACAGTCACTGCAGTACACCAGATACCAATATTTACAATTATACAATATACAATATTTTCAGTGTGTAAGTGAATGTATAAGATGTCTAAAGTTTGGTAAATTGCATGTGAGGGGTGCGGGAGAAATGAGTCGGCCACACCGGTTTCAATGAATTAGTCCGTGAGCACAGTGATAAAAAAAAAATGGCTGTCCGGATGGTGAATAATCATAATTTCGGAAAGAAATACTCAAAAAAACAGAGTTCACAGCCTCCAAGTGGCGCAGTGGTAAAGCGCTCGCCCTATCATCTGGATATCGCGAGTTTGATTCCTGGGTGTTGACGTAACCTCTCGCAGCTGGAGGCCTAGTGAGAGCTGATTGACTGAGCTCTCTGAGATGGGAGGGATGAGAGGTACAATGAGAGGTACAATATGATGACAGATGACAGGCATTAGTGCTTCCATATTAATCACGGCGCTACAGCCAATCATGGGCGTCCATGAACTCACGCAAACTGAAGGAGCGGATAGCGCTATCCTCCGAGTATGTCCACCCCCAACGGTGCGAGTGAGCAGTTTGAAAAGATGCGGTCGGCTGGCGTCACATGGTTCGGAAGAAACATGTGATAGTCTTCGGCCCTCCCGACTGGGTGGTAGTAGCAGCCTTAATGTGGGAGCCCCCTAGTGACGGGGAGGAATTGGACACGACGAAAGAGTTCACAGTCCAATACAGTGGAAAACAGCTCAAAATGAAGGGAAACACAGAGAAACAGAGATGGACAAACTGCGTCTGGGATTCCCCTCCCGATGCAGAGACAACATTTCACTGTGAAATTCATTTCCTTAGGCGCGATAAAATTTCTTGGCCACATGATGGCTGTGTGGGGAAAGGGGACAGAGATTTAATCAAATGAATTGGTATGCTTTACGTTGTATGTTCGTGTCAAAGACGGATAAGACTCAGTTTATCGGACTTGAGAACAAATCGGACTTACGAACATGCTCCAGGAACGCAATTTGTTTGTAAGTCAGGGACTACCTGTAGGAATGCGTTAGGACAGCTGGGTTAGTGGTATAATCACGGTGGAACCACCAGCCCAGTTCAACTAGACTTACTGTTTATGTACAGTAGGTGTAATCATTGATATATTGGTGTGTCTCTGTTTCTCTGCAGTGGGGTCGAACAGTTCTGCAGGCTCGCTGTACTCCACCAGTGGAAAAGCATGCACAGGTTCTCCTCCTGCTATGGCCATGGGGAGTTCTCCCCCCGGGGCGGAAGCGGCCCCAAGCAGCCTTCGCTACGTCCCCTACGGCACCTCTCCACCCAGCCTTGACGGCTTCATCACTTTTGAGGCCCCTGAGCTCCCAGAAGAGACACTGATGGAGGTAAAAGCCTTTTTTTTTGTATAACAACTACAATCCTGTGGACTGTAATTTTCGACGCTGTAGTGGAGTGGGACTGGAGATGTCTAAAGAGTGTTAAGTGTTAAATAATTAGTCTGTTTTATAGTTCACAATGTATTTATTGAAACAGAGAAGGTTAGAGTGAATAGTGAATACAGAGCAAGCCTACAGATACACTGACGGGCGTGTGCGTGTTTTGGCAGAGAGAGCACACGGACACACTAATGCACCTGCGGATGATGCTGTCCTTTACGGACTGTGTGTTGGAGATGGCTGCTGTGAGAGCAGGAGGAGCGGACCTTGGCATTTCCGCAGCTTCGCTTTACCCGCCTCAGGAGAGTGTAGTGGTGGACCAGATCAGCCAGCTCAGCAAAGAGTGGGGGTGAGATTCACACACTAACACACACACACACACACACACACACACACACACACACACACACACACACACACACACATACACACACATCACACCCTGATCTTTTATTTCAGCAAAATCAATGCTGGATTTTACTTGGCTGAATCAACAGATTTAGAGCCAAGAGAGTTTTTTTCTTTTTTTTTTTGCATTTTGATGATCCCATTTAAATGGCTACCAAAAAAAATCTTGTCCTGTGTAATTTATTGAAATGGTAATAAATTTATTCTAATAACATACAGTGTGACTGTGAGTGCAGTGTGTTAACAGACGGTCTGCAGCAGATTTTAATTTTAATGTAATATCGCCCCCTGTAGGCAAGTGGAGCAGCTGGTGTTGTACATGAAGGCGGCTCAGCTGCTTGCGTCGTCTCTTCACTTGGCTAAAGCTCAGATAAAGTCTGCCAAGCTGAACCCTTCTAGCGCTGTCAAACAAGGTGAGATGCCATCTTTGTGTAAGAAGGTTTTTTTATTTTTTATTCCTTAGTAGATCAAATATCTCCAGAAGGACAGGATTACAGTGTGGATCAAATTAAATAATTAAAACCTAAATAAAACATCTTATAAACAGTTTGCCCAAACGTCACCAAAGTTTATTTGCCCACCCTTGTTAAAAAAAAAAAACTGTCTGGCAGAACAATGCCGTTGGCATCGATTAACTATTCCTATGCTATAGAAAGAATATAAAGTGTTATATCTTTCGAGAAACACTGGCTCTTCTTTTTTAAAAATCCCAGGAAGATTAACAATAATAATCTGGTCACCCAAGGTCGCCTTCCAGGTCAAACCAAGGATAAATTAAAGGATAACGTAAGATAACATTGATAATGATAATGTCAAATAGTACAGTAAGTTATATTAAACACTATTAAATGAAACAAGAGACAATGTCATATAACATTTAAAAACAAATGACGATTAAAATTTTTAGTTTCCGGAGACGCCCTGGAATAGGGTTAATATTAACACTTAGGATTGAAGCATCACGGATGTGAAGATCTGCCAGTGTGTGTCGACGTGTAACTTTTACTGCTACTGTAATGGAAATGATATCGCACAAATGTAGAACTTACAGTACAATATGTGCATATTATTATCATTATTATAATAATAATGTTTTTTTTTTTTTTTATTCGATCACAGCAAAAACTAGCCAATCGTGCAGATAGAACTTCTTCAGAGTGTGTTACGGCTCATTGTGATGCTGTATGAGCATCAGTTCAGAGAGACGTGTTTGGCTGGCTTGTAATGTCTCGGAGGAAACGTGTTAGTTCTCATCATGCCTCGTTGGTAATGTCTAATGGGAACTGACAGTGGACTGGATTATGGAGAGCAGTGTTTGAACAGAGTGTATTTGGAGACATGGTGGTGTTCAGAAAGCTCCTTTTCTAATAGTTTTAGTTTTCTCATTTGTCAGGCTTTGCCCCTCTGTGGGAAACATTACAACCTGACAGCACTGTCTGGCTTGTTGCTTAGGAACCTCTGCCCTGTTCCAAAGTATTGTAATTAGAAATGTCTTTTAGCAAGAAAAAAGTTAAAAGAAAAACCGCTGGCAGAATATCCGTAATTTCTGCTCCCGTGTCCCGCAGTGGTTAAAAGCCTGAACGAGCGCTACAAGAGCTGCATCTCTCTGTGCCGCCAGCTCACGGACAAACTCAACCACTTCTTCTCAGACAAGCAGCGCTTCGTGGACGAGATCAACAGCGTGACCGCCGAGAAGCTCATCTACAACCACGCTGTGGAGATGGTGAGTGAGACGGGCAGACTGAACCATGCACTCGTGTACTGTACATACACCGGGTATGTGCGTCTGTGGAAAAACACCGACACGTTGGGTTGTGTCTTTGGGACAGGTGCAGTCGGCAGCGCTGGACGAGATGTTCCAGCAGACCGAGGACATCGCGTACCGCTATAACAAAGCCGCCATGCTGTTGGAGGGTCTCTCTAAGATCCTGCAGGATCCGGCGGACGTGGAGAACGTCGTCAAGTGTGAGTATACAAAGCACGCTTTAAATCCCGAATCTGGATCCGGATCTGCAGATTTTAAAAATAGATTAAATAAATCTGTCCAACACGTATGCAATCATAACCTCTTGCTCATAACATTTCTATCCCGTGTGTCTTTGTGTTAACAGATAAGGCGAGTGTGGACCGGAGGATCTCTGCATTGTGTTACTGCACTGTCACGTTGTATGAATAGAACCCTCATATACACACACACACACACACACACACACACACACACACACACACACACACACACAGGCAACAGGGACCATCGTCCTTCCAAGACACTCGTACCAGAGGATCCTCTCTCTCTCTCTCTCTCTCTCTCTCTCTCTCACTTCTCCAATTTCGTAGCAGCCAGAGCACTTTTCCTTTTTAATATAATTTCTCATGAAATCACCAAACCCAACAGAACAAGTATTATTTTTTTTCCATAAAGAACCTTTTGCACCAAGTCACTACCAAAGATGAAATGCAACAACAACAACAACAACAACAACAACAACAACAGTACAAATTCAATACAAACTCAAGTAACGAGGCACTGGACTCAGCAAGCTGTCTCGTTTCTCCTCAGAACGCGTCTTTTATCGTTTTCCTCTTTTTACACTGAGGACTGATTTTTTTTTAAAAGAAAAAAAAAGAAAAAGAAATACTGTATTATGTGTTAATAGTGTTGAAATTATTTATTGGTTTTAGGAGGATATTAGAGTCATGACATGTCATGTTTGGATGCTTTCCTTGATTCAGACTTGCATTGGACTGTAATTTGCGCACACACATACACACACACACACACACACACACACACACACACACACACACACGTGCACACATTCACTTGACCGTCTTTATTACGGCGGCCTGAGATTTGTAACGTAACTTTTGTTGTTTTTCTGTTTTCGGATCAAATGCACTTTATTGAGACAGATGTGGAAGAGACTTGCGCTAGGAACCCAGACTGAGCTGGACTTTACGACTCCACGGGCTCAACAGGCTGTAAATAGAAGAAAAAAAAAAGGTTTTTCGCAGGTTTTTCTGCGAACGGGATCGGTCATGACATCCATCATCTGTTAGCGGTCAAGATACTTGAGACGTTTCATTTGTTAAAACAGAAACAAGCATTCTGTTTATATTAATACTGGATTTTTTTTTGTTTTCTCTTTTTATAAACTGACGTTTGCGTCATGTAAATAATTTGAATGTGCACGTGCGATGATTTATTATTTGTTTTGTTTGTTTGTTTCTGAAAGAAGGTAGTTAAATAGTCGAAAGAGTTGTCGAGGGATTCCCTGCCACTCAATCCAAGAGCACAAGGCATTTTTTTTTTTGTAATCTGTTTGATACTTACCCACTACTGCCATTCAGACTCTTATACAGTCCTCAAGGAAGAGACCTCATGTTTGTCTTTGCATGGCAGCTCAGAATTCAGAAAACCTGCTCTCTAAGAAGTACATTCCGTTTGGAGTGCAGGTAGATAAGGATACGAAGAAGAAATGCTAATGTGAACTCTCTCTCTCTCTCTCTCTCTCTCTCTCTCTCTCTGCCAGGGAGTTTGCAGCCAAGCTGGCTCTGCCTTTCCCTGGCTCTGTGTGTGTGTGTATATACAGTATATGTATGTGTATATATAAATATGAAACTGTGTATATATAGGGGTGTGCGTGTGTGTGAGAGAGAGACGGCACTACTGAAGTGCACTAAAGGCCAGTTGAAGAAACCTGAACTGAAAGGAGGAGAACTTTTACTCTGCAAAAGTAGCCTGCTTTCACATGTCTATTTGTTAATAAGAACCTCCTGGTGTTACAGAGCAGCCCCGTCACTGATGCTGACTCCAGTGTATACTTTATTCGCTATTATTTTATGTGGTTTATAAATTTTATTCTCATACTTCACCTTCATAAATCCTTATTGTACAAGGAAGGGGAAAACAACAAACCGTAAAGATATTCTCCTGGCTCTTTTTATCGATTCCGTAGTTTGTACTGTACAGTGGGTGTCATTTTCAGGTTCTGAGCACCTTGGACACGTGAGGTGACTGGTGCGGAGAGTACACGTGGAATCTTAGTATGTATATTGAAATAAACAACCCATCCGACTCGTCTTGTATAGAACAGCCAGTGTAATTGAAATCTCAAAGCTCCCGATTTTTTTTTCTTTTTTGGGGGGGAGGGGTTTGTTTTACTGAAACAACATTGTATTCGGTTCAATGTCGACAACTCTGTCCTGCGTGGACTCAAAAATCCACTCAGGTCCATCAGCACTGCTCTTTTTCTGCACTGTACCATGTACATTGTACATTTTGCATGGACATGAAATATAGATTTTATAACTTGGGACCTGTTACAGGAAAAAACAACAACAATAAGAACAGTAGTTCTAGTCCGGTATATAAATAAAAGCATTTATATCTAATTATAAAATGTATTCTGTAAATGCCTCTTCTTGTCGCTGGTGTCACAAAGTGGTCTTGCATTTACTGTCAGGAGTTAAAACCTGAAGTGACTGAGGCATGCGCCAATGATTCAGCAGTTACACGATGCTTTTTCATATTGTGTTACAACACAAAAAAATGTCACATTGGCATTATTTGAATGCATATAGTGATTTGAACTGCAATATTATCTATTAAATGTCCGATTTTGTATTTAAACAAACTCATAGAGGCAAACGGCACAAAATGATTTCATTCAGATGTTTGCTGAAATATTTAAAAATACTTCAATACTAATTATTGATAAAATTTGCATAAATTCCCAACTATGCGTATATTAACATTAATAAATTGGAGCCTATTGCAAGTAAATAATTGCACATAATTGTGATTTTTAATTTTATGCAATTAATTGTGCAGCATTAATTAATAGCCTCCCAAATTGATTGAATAAATATATTATTTTAAAGCGTAAAGTGGCTCAAACTTAATACAAGATGGTTGATAATTTTTTTTACTGCATCAGAGCTACAGTACATGCAGAAATGATTTTCTCCTTTACTACAGCGAGGGAAAAATGCTTTTGGATGCAGATGTTGATGGGCCATTCTGTTGTTTGAATGAGGTTTCTTCATGGAAAACTCCCACATTCGTCCTCACAACCTAACATCTATCCATTACATCTGCAGTGACCGGGTCAAAATCATACAGTAGGTTTTTGCGGAGTGAAGCAATATGTTCAACATTGATCATTGAGCGATATAAGCAGTTCAACTGCTAAGGAATTTTTGGCGCTTGAATAATTAACCATCAATTGTACCACATCATTAATATTAATAAGTGGACATATATATATATTTTTTACTAACATTCAGGGTAAATGAAGATAAGAAGTACAGGAACATGACACTATATCAAAAACTAACTAACTTTCTGACCAAAATAACGAGAAGTCCAGTTCCCCAAAACACTTCTCTAATGAAAGCATAGAAGCTGGAATCCATAAATCCATTTTATTTTACACTATATTGCCAAAAGTATTTGCTCGCCTGCCTTTACATGCATATGAACCTGTGTAACATCAATTCTTAATCCATAGGGTTTAATATGATGTTGGCCCACGCTTTGCAGCTAAAATAGCTTCAACTCTTCTGTGTAAGAAACAAATTCTTCCTTTGAAAATGTAGCCCAATTTTTTTAACCCTTCTGCTAAACTTTAAGCACATTCTGATTCCCTACGTGGTGGTTAGTCTTTTGGCTGCCCCTGTCGAGGGGTACACAACTTGGCACAGGTTTAGTGCCAGTAGCCGTTCCTGACCCATCCTCCCATTATCTGTGCTTGGGACCAGCACTGCATCCAGTCACTGGGGTTTGGGCATGCGGGCTTTCCGCATGGTAGGCGAGCCACTAATGCCCACACGCTGAGTCACTATATCTTATTGAAAAATGTGTTGGAATTTACCTGAATGAGCTATCTCTACCATTTGGTTGAGATGTGCTATGCCAAATAGTACATTGCTCTATAGTATATACTGTATAGAGGTAGATCTAACCGCCCAAATCAATTACTGTTGCATCAACACCTACATTTTTTGTTGTTGTTGTTTTTGGTATTAGTAAATATATTGACACTTTTACCATGAAACAATACATCAACCATTTGGAAGAGGCCTATACTGAGATCTGTTTAATAACAAATTGTTATTGTTGTACCATGGTAATAAAATGGCTTTTTTTTTTTTTGCTTCGTGAGGATGTTAAAGCATTAAAAGAAGGAATTATATGAGACTAGGGTTTAGTTTATTAATAAATTTAGAAAAATAGTGCGTTTCTACGCTAAAGTTTCAAAAACACATTAATACATTATTACATTTAAAAAATAATATAACATTTAAAAATATAATAAAACATATTCAAGCGAAGTTTAAGTAAACAGGTTTCAGAAGTTTAGTCTGTTATATTAACATACAGTTATTTAATGAGATTACACACAGCTTTTTGTAATAAAAATGAAACAAATATTAAATTATGTCACCTGTACCCTTCAGCCCAGTGAAATGATTGTTTCACATATACCAGTTAGGAAGCTTGGGTCAGGATACAGCGCCCCTTGTAGCAGAAAGGGTTAAGGGCTGTGCTCAACAGTGGCAACTTGGCAGTGCTGGGGCTCAAACGCCAGACCTTTTGATCATTAACCCAGATCCTTAACCATTTGAGCCTCCACTGCCCCAATTAATGTGGTCTAATAATGGCGGCACAGTGGCTTAGGGGTTAATATGGTTGCCTTGCACCTCCAGGTCCTGGAGTTTGCATGTTCTCCCCATGCTTGGTGGGTTTCCTCTGGGTTCTCTGGTTTCCTCCCACAGTCTAAAATTTCCCGTAGTGTGTGAATGTGAGTGTTGTCCAGAGGTCCTAACACAATTGCACAAATGAAAAAATGGTCACCATTGGCCTCCACGGTCCCTAGTTGGATTGCAAAGGTTCCTAAATGGATGGATGGATGATCTAATAAGATGTCACAAAGTCACTTTATATAATTCCTGATGTGGATTTAGATTTAGATCTTTATTGAGCAAGACAAAATTAACAAGAAACTCTTGTAAACAATGTAAGAAACTTGAGAGGAACCAGAGTCAAAGTGGAAACCATTTTCTTCTGGATGATGTGGGACAGTGGGATTATAATGCAGTACTTGTAATGATACTTGATGTTGTAAGACCAGGTGCTAAACATTAACATTTTATTAACATACCCAAGGAATAATAAAAGAATGTAAATAGCTTTAAATAATGCATAAATCAGTTCTGTTCAACTGCCCTCCAGTTCACCTGGTTGTTTTTTTCTTTAATAATAAAAATGCTACCAGTTGTTTCTGATCCCCACCTCAGCTTTAAGACACCTTTCCTTTACAATCTTCAGCAAATCCCTCACTTGATGTCTGTCTCTCATTTTATTGTTCAGGGCACAACACCTGTATCCGCACTTCTCGAGAATATTCCAGAGATGTTTCCCTCTTTTTTCCACGTTCCTCGATGCTATTACCTCTCAGCTCACCTGCCAATGGTAAAAAGCACTACAGTGTGATGCCACATGTATCCGAGCAGGCTCATGTGTTCCTCCAGAGCCTTGCAGTCTCGGTTGCTGAAAGCGTCCACTAGGATGACCAGCAGGAAGACCTGTGCCCTGAGAACACATAATCTAACACTGTGCGGGATTAGCTGTCCCACCAGGGACAGTCTCACCAGGGACAGTCTCACCAGGGACAGTCTCACGCCATCTATCCAGCCGTGTCTTTTTACACACAAAGATAGTATTTCCTGCTGAGCTCTTCCCTGAATTTCTCCTTCCAAGCGGAACAAGCGCCAGCATCGAGATGGGCTGATCTCCAGCTGTGGGAACTAAAGGATTAGCCATGCTTTCTAGTGAATTAACCTGATATTATTTGGATTGACAGTCACACTATATTTGCAGGGATCTTGGAAAACCTGTCAGATGTCGAATTCTGGCAAACATAAAATAAGGAAAAACCTTGTTTTAGTTGGTTCAGTTTTCTAGAAAACTACAAAATATAACATATATATTTTTTTCAACCACCATTGATTACTGTGCATAATGTGGTGGCCCATCTTGTGTTACACAATGCGGGACCTACAGTAAAATATACCCATGTGATAACCTGGACAGTCAATACATTAAGGTAATCAGCTGACTTCTTTTTATTGCCACATAGTGTAATGTTCCAGTTCAATCAGTCCTAGCAAATTGAAGCCTTTTTTTTTAGTGATTAGTCTCACTAAGTAGTTTTCTTATGGCCACACAGCTGTTTTTACCCTACTTCGCCAAATATTTACCTGATCTCCATTTTTTCCCCTGATCACATTTCTTCCACAAAGTTGACAGTTCAATACTATCCAGAAGATACGAGCACATGTCCCCTATCTTATCTACACTGCATTCGGCACCTGTGAAATTTCAAGATTTTAAGATACTACTTCTGACATTTAAAGCACTAAATGGTCTCGCGCCACAGTATTTGAGTGAACTGCTAGTGTCTTACGATCCGCCACGCCTACTTCGATCAAAGAATGCAGGCTGCCTGTCAGTACCACGTATTATTAAAACTACAGCAGGGGGCAGATCTTTTTCTTACAAAGCCCCAAAGTTATGAAATAGTCTTTTTATTTATGTTCGGCACTCAGACACAGTCTCAGTGTTTAAGTCTAGGCTAAAAACCTATTTATTTAGCCAAGCATTTTTGTAAATAGATTAACCTTAGGTAAAGGAGCAGATCTGGGAGACTCATGGACGTAGAGTATTCTGGTGAACTGGTATGTTTAGATGCTGTCTTCCCCACTCTCATTGATCTCTCAGGTTTGTTGACGGTGAGGTGATTGGTTGCTTTACATCACAGGGAGCCCTCATGTTTGTGTTTCCTTCTGGCTCTCCCTTTTAGTTATGCTGTTATAGTTAGTCCTGCCGGAGTCTCTGCTTGCACTTTGCACTAAATATACATTCACCTTATACATGTTGACTGTGACCATACCTAACTGCCATCTCTCCTTATTTTCTGTTCTCTCCTCTTCAGCTCTCTCCTCTCTCTCTCTCCTTTCCCTCTCTCTGTCTCTCTGCCGAGCTATACATGTCACTCCTGAGTTGCCAGTGATCCAGACCCCTCTGCCCTCTGGAGCCGTCTAACCCGTCCTGGAGTCCTGCTTCTGGTTGGAGATCTCGTCGCATGGATGCCCCGTGTGGTCTGCCTGGATTCGTATGGTGGCTGGGGATGGTTTCCATGAAGACTGTCCTGTCATCGATTGATGCTCTGGGGACCTGTGACTTCAAGAACCCTGGAACGTCAAGGCAGTGCTCGAACCCCCGACCTTCTGATCAGTAACCCGGATCCTTAACTGTTTAAGTCACCACGGCCCCAATTAATAATTACTGTATTACAATGAATTAAATTATTTTTATTTGACATTAGTATGAGAAATTTAAATTATAGACATGGTAACTGTCGCCAATCAACTTCACAGAATCAAAAGAATATTATGGAAGTTAGTAAGAAATGTGTGAGAAAATATGTATGAATTAAAATGATCAGATTTATAATCAGATAATAATATCTATTACTGTATGTGGTCTAATAATGGAGGCAGGGTCGCTTAGGGTCAGTGTATTTTCCAAATAGAATATGAAAACATAATTAAACATGTTAATATTTACAGTAGTTTCATTAAGGTCAGGTTTAAAACTGAATACAGATATAAATACATTGAGCACAGTGGTTTTTTGACTAACACCATGCATGAAACATTGGTTTTGAATTCTAACCTTAAATTTTGTACAAGCCAAAACACTTTACTAACCAGACTACAGATGGGGGAAAATAAACTTGACATACAGACCGATATTCAGATTCCCAAGTACAGTATTAAATAAACGTACCACCTGCTGAAGAGCATCGAATTTCCATTTCCTCGAGGCTTAAACTAAGAACACTGATTCCTCTTCACCTCCACATCATCAGCACAGTGTCTTCACCATATTTCCCTCTACACACCCAGTGACCAGCGAGCAAACACCGAGTTCATCTTGAAGTTCATTTCTTTGAAAGTTGTAATCTGTTGTTACACAATAAAAATTTTGAGCAATTTCTGTCTATATGAACACCATATCAATGAAATAAATCACTGATAAAAGCTGACCTGCTTTAGAAAGGTGAGGCCATTTCAGTGTAAACATGCTCGAACCTGGGTAAGGAGAAAAATCAGCCATTTTTATTTTTTTTGTTTTTGTCTAAAAACAGATACTGTTTTCTGCCTGAGGGGGCAGTAGAGGACATTACTCATACTGTAGCTTTTTTTGGTAACAGTTTAGAAATGTGCGCCAAAGAAGTTATTTCTAAAGTTTGTACAACAGGGAAGTGATCAATCGCGAAATATTTCAAGTTGCTAACTTCAGCCGTTTTATTTTATATGTTTTATTTATATGTGCATTTTTCACACTAATCATTTGAAATGCAGATTATTCATATTTCTTTACGAGTATTGATACTAAAATTAATGTAAGCTTCTCGAAACACATTACCTGAAAAAGTTGTTTCTTAAATAGCTTTTTGGTAAAAGCTTAAAAAAAGCAAAAAAAGCTGTAGTGTCGCAATATCTTAACAAGTTTGCATTTTAGAACAATACTCTTTTTCAGTTTTATGTCTTTTTATGTGAACTCTAAATTGGCCGAGTTTCATCTGAATGACAGTTAAGATCACTGAAAGATTTGAATTCAATTTTGAAAACGTTACAGACACTACACTACATAAAAAGGTGTGAAACTGTATTAAGCAAAAGTTTCTTTTAATCTGATAAAAATATAAATGTGTATGCATATAAACAAAAAAGCAAGCATGGATAGGGAGATAAGAAGCATCAAGTGTTATCTAAAATAATGTTAAACGATCCTATCTAAATAATTCACTTTTTCACCCTACAGTAGGTGAGACACTTTTTAGCACCAATATCATGCTTTGGCCGAAATGAAGTCGCTGTCTATTCTGTAACCGAGCTAAAACTCACCATTTGTTCACCACATAATCATAATCCAGACAGAATAAATGAACACAGACACAGGTTAGGTCTTTCTCTAAAATTTATTCCATATATATACTTTGACTGTCACTGTTAAAAAGTGACCTGTGAGCATAAATAGTATCCATTCTCTTTCTCCTGTTAAATTAACTGAAAACAGTAACAGGTCATTTTCAGCACCACAGTATAGTACATTCTCTATATTGCATCATATATAAAAATATACAGTTAGTGTTTTTTTTTTTTTTTTCCTTTAACCCCCCCAAAACCTTCTTCCCGTGTTGTTCGATGGCATGAAATCAAAGATAAACCAATCTGCATGATCAGCACTACGGAGTGAACAGCGATCGGTTCGACTCGTCCGCCCTCTCGTCCACAGCATTTGAGTATCGGATCAGTAGCAGCCGCGCTAAATCCGCACACGCCGCGGGTCACACGGCGCGGTCTCGACACGACACGCCTTCGACAGACCTTTTTGCCCCTTTCAGCCCTCAGGAGAGTAAGAGGAGGGAGGGAATGGAGTGAAAAGCGACTGGGAGAAAATGAAGGGTGAGACAAAATCGAAAATCAAGTCGACGAATAAAAAGCGGAGACGTGGAACAAACTCGAATAAGCGTCCGGGATGCAGCTATGAGGTTGTAAATCTCGCCTCGTTCAGCAGAGGGAGCCTCACCCCACCGGAACAGCCCCCTCGAGTACAAATAAAAAACGATACGACTGACAAGAGAACAGTATAATGTTAAATCAGTCTGTGTACTGAGGCGATGTTGAACAAGGCGCAATCGGGACCAGAGTTCTGTTGCAGTGCATAGCGCAAAGAGACTTGTGAGAGGGAGGCACGAGGGTTTTATTACCCTACAGTGTCTCCCGAGGAGCTGCCCTCAGACACGCACACATACAGTACACACACCCATAAACACACCCATCTCACACACACACACACATACAATCATGGAGGCATCAGGACACTCCAGACCTCTTCGATGAAAATGAACTGGACACAGCAGCAGAGAGTCGGTAAGGATATTACATTATTATATATATATATTTTTTTTTCTGTCAGGTGTCCAGCAGAAGGAGACAAAGTCTTCCTTATGTGAGGAGCGCAGTGTGACGGTGATGACCGCCAGGGGTCATGGCTTCACTCCTTCCGTCTCCTGTGATGACCTCACAAGCCGGATCGCTCGTAGAACAGGACGTACGCGTCGCTGCTGCGGACCTGACTGGAGGACATCGGCGTCACTCTGAAACGGGACGGGGAGCAGTCAGAACATGGATAAAAGGCATAAAACTACAGCATGTACAAGCAAACTACCCCAGCAGGGATTTTTCTGGTTGTTGAAATGTTGTGACGTTAATTCGGACGTTGGGACAACCTTGGTATTTGAACAATATTAGGGCTGTCAATATAAACACAATAACACATGATTGATGTAGACATTTAAACACATTACTATTTTTTTAATAAAAGAAATGAATCATGGATTTTAATGACCGAGTTTGACCCTAATGGCTTTCCATAATCAGAGCACGGTTTCCAGGCTGTGTGACATAATGGTGCGTTTCGATTTTGATTTATAACTGTAGGAAACAGCACCAAGTTTCATCACAAAAAGCTCCTAGATGGATAAAACCTAAGTTGTGTGTCCGAGCTACATTCCGGGGGAACATTTTTTACAAGAACACATCGAATGCGAGATGTGAGAGTGGGTGCTCAGACGGCTAAGGCTCTAGGTTGTTGATTCTCTGATCTGAGGATCCGGATCCGACCGGATCCGACCCTGCTGTCGGTTGGTTGCCACATCCCATAATACTCAGCCACTGCATGCAGTCCTGGTCCCATTTGTGAGATTTTTATTTGTTAAATGTTAATGTTTGAGGTACACAATGTATTCGCTTGTCTGCCTTCACATGCATATGAACTTGAGTAACATCTGATTCTTAATCCATAGGGTTTAATATGATGGCAGGCGAGCGAATACTTTGGGCGATATAGTGCATAATCCTTAGTTTCCTTTAACCAGTATGTCATGCATTTCTTTTTTCCAATATTACACATTTATAATGCAAGTTCATCTGAAAACTGTGATTAATCGGGCTGTCAATATTAATACGTGATTAATATGTGAGGAATCTAGGAATTTTTACACTAAGCACCGGACCACAAGGGGACGTACTGTACTGTTAATGATCCTAAATGTGCGTAAATAACAACGAGCGCCACAAACACCGTATTACAGTGTGGCAACTTGGGAGCTTGGGGTTAATATTTCTGAAAGACAATTAATCATGTGACATGAGATAAACACGCCGTGTGTGGGAAGCGTTGGTTTCTGATCATTCTTTTTTTTTTTTTTTGGATTTCCCCCCGATTTTCTCCCTAATTTAGTGGTGTCCAATTCCTCCCCGTCACTAGGGTCACACAATAGGCTCCCACATTAAGGCTACTACTACCACTCAGCCGGGAGGGCCGAAGACTATCACGTGTTTCCTCTGAACCACGTGACGCCAGCCGACCGCATCTTTTCGAACTGCTCGCTCGCGCAACGTTGGGGGCGGCGTAACACACTCGGAGGACAGCGCTATCCACTCCCTCCGTTGCGCGAGCTCACAGACGCCCCTGACTGGCTGTAGAGCCGTGATTAATGTGGGAGCACTAAGTACCGCTCATCCCTCCCCTCTGAGAGAGCTCGGCCAATCAGCTCTCTCTAGACCTCCGGCTGCGAGAGGTTACAGCACCACCCGGGATTCGAACTGGCGAACTACCCGGATGATAGGGCGAGCGCTTTAACCACTGCGCCACTCGGAGGCGTTTCTGATCATTCTAAATTCTAAACCCTGTTAGAAACTTGATGGGCCGTGGATGTGTTCAAATGTTGTGCGAATGGATGATAATCAGCATAAATGCTCTTAATAAAGGTTCAAATCAAGTTATTTTGAGGTTGTGTTTGGGTCTAGGCGGCACGGTGGCGTAGCGGTTAGCACTGTCGCCTTGCACCTCCAGGGTCCGGGCTCGATTCCTGTCTCTGTGTGCATGGAGTTTGCATGTTCTCCCCGTGCTCAGTGGGTTTCCTCCGGGTACTACGGTTTCCTCCCACAGTCCAAAGACATGTAGGTTAGGATAATTGGCTTTTCCAAATTGGCCGTAGAGTGTGTGAATGAGTTTGTCGTTCCTGCAATGGATTGGCACCCTGTCCAGGGTGTACCCCGCCTTGGGCCCCAAGTCTCCTGGGATAGGCTCCAGGCGCCCCCGACCCTCAATACAGGATTAAGCGCTATAGATGATGAGTGTTTGGGTCAGCCATTCAACGTTATCTTAATGTCATTTTAACTTTCATACTGTAGCAAGTGTAAGTCATAGCAACATCGTTACACATCGTTACAATTGGCAAAGATCATTTAGCTAGCTTGTGGTGCTGTAAGTTACTATCAGGGCCTATTTATGCAACATGACAACAAACACTATTTGTATTTTACGTTTCTGGTGTGTGTGTGTGTGTGTGTGTGTGCGCGTGTGCTTGTTTAAGTCTTCCAAAAATGAAACCGCAGAACACCAGACATACTGTACTGTATAAAGGGCTCCAGTATGCTGTACTGTACTGTAGATACATGGCGAATACAAAGAAAGTCAACCAGCACTGAAAAGAGTCAGAGAATAAGTCTTGATCTAAAGCTGTGGTTTTAAGGAAGGAAGGAAAAAAAAAAGAAAAAAAAAAGGAAGCAGCTTTTCACCATGCAACAGAGAACGTGAGTGGGAGAGAGGTTAGAGAGCAGAAGGGAGCGTGGGGGTGCCAAATGGAAAACAGTAAGAGCTGGTAGAGAAGGAGCTGGAAGATATCGCATTCATGCAGGATAGGTGTTAGCAACAAAGAAAATCCAAATGTACATATGTGTATATGCACTCTACAGTAGTGGTGTACAGTGTACTGGGACGAGTACCTGGAGTCATTAAACGTGTACCATTCTCCCAGGTCAGGATTGCAGCAGTATGCCGTGTAATGCCCGCCCATGGTGGTGCCTGAGTGATTGGACACTGCATACAGGTTGTACACTGCACTACCTGGAGACGAAGTCAGACACGGCAGAATAGTTGTGCGCCAACGCGATACAGCAGGACATGACAATCCCGTACACTTACAGCACTTTTTACCCACTTACTTAGATGATTACTGTATTTCACTGGAGACTATTCACACTGCCAGGTCCAGTTAATCATCATTACCAGTTTTATGTATCATAAAATAAGTTAATAAAACATTCAGGAATAAAATGCCCATTGCTTTTCACATTATATATATATATATATATATATATATATATATATATATATATATATATATATATATATATATATAATTAGAACGATACTAACTGCTTCTGTCAGATGCAAACTCCCTGAGGTCCAGGTCCTTCATTGGGAAGTTGACAAAAGTGGACAGTTTACTGGATCTGACTCGAGCTTCAGAGAAACGCTTCAGATCTGAAAGTGTGAATCAAGGAAAGACTTTGTGCGTCTAGTCTGTCAGGCAGTGGCCATCAAAAAAACAGTAATGGCGTAGCGGTTAGCACTGTCGCCTTTGCACCAACAGGGTCCGGGTTCTATTCCCGTCTCTGTGTGCATGGAGTTTACATGTTCTCCCCGTGCTGATGGGTTTCCTCCGGGTACCCCGGTTTCCTCACGCCGTCCAAAGACATGCAGATTAGGCCAACTGGTGTTCCCAAATTGCCCGTAGCGTGTGAATAAGTTCAATTCAATTTAATCGTATAGCGCTTTTAACAATTGTCATTGTCGCAGAGCAGCTTTACATAATCAAAAGAATTATTAAGTTCGTATGAAATGTGAATGTCTATGAATCAAAATGGTCAGATAGTCCCATAGTCCCTTAGTAAGTGTGTGTGATGGACTGGCACCCTGTCCAGGGTGTATCCTGCCTCGTGCGCCAAGTCTCCTGCGACAGGCTCCAGGCCCCCTGCGACCCTGAATACAGGATGAAGTGATATAAACGATGAATGAGTGAATAAGTGAGTGTATGTTGTGATACGCCCGTTGGCCAAAACGTTAAAACCATCTGCCCAATATTAATTATAAAAAAATAAAATAAAAAATTCATGAAAAAGCTCTTAACCATCAAGAACTGGACTCCACAAAACCTCTAAAGGTGTGCTGTGGTATCTGGCACCAAGACGTTTGCAGGTTTGCAATTTAGAGGCCAAGGCAACACCTTCAACTCTTTGGTCATTTTCCTCAAGTCGTTCTTGACCATTCTGCACATCAGTGCATCACATTGCTGCTAAACTGCTTTTAGATCTTTGTTTCAGTTGTTTCTGTGATGGACTGAAATATAATTACAAGCACTTCATACGTTTCAAATGCTTTTATCGACAATTACATGACATTTATGCAAAGAGTCAGTATTTGCAGTGTTGGCGCTTCTTTTTCAGGACTTCTGCAATTCGACTGGGCTGCTCTCAATCAACTTCTGGGCCAAATCCTGACTGATAGCAACCCATTCTTTCATAATCACTTCTTGGAGTTTGTCAGAATTAGTGGGTTTTTGTTTGTCCACCCGCGTCTTGAGGATTGACCACAAGTTCTCAATGGGATTAAGATCTGGGGAGTTTCCAGGCCATGGACCCAAAATTTCAACGTTTTGGTCCCCAAGCCACTTAGTTATCACTTTTGGCTTATGGCACGGTGCTCCATCGTGCTGGAAAATGCATTGTTCTTCACCAAACTATTGTTGGATTGTTGGAAGAAGTTGCTGTTGGTGGGTGTTTTGGTACCATTCTTTATTCATGGTTGTGTTTTTGGTCAAAATTGAGACTGAGCCCACTCCCTTGGATGAGAAGCAACCCCACACATGAATGGTCTCAGGATGCTTTACTGTTGGCATGACACAGGACTGATGGTAGCGCTCACCTTTTCTTCTCCGGACAAGCCTTTTTCCACATGCCCCAAACAATCGGAAAGAGGCTTCATTCAAGAATATGACTTTGCCCCAGTCCTCAGCAGTCCATTCGCCATACTTTTTGCAGAAGATCAATCTGTCCCTGATGTTTTATTTTGGAGAGAAGCGGCTTCTTTGCTGCCGTTCTTGACACCAGGCCATCTTCCAAACGTCTTGGCCTCACTGTGCGTGCAGACGCGCTCACACCTGCCTGCTGCCATTCCTGAGCAAGCTCTGCACTGGTGGCACTCCGATCCCACAGCTGAATCCTCTTTAGGAGACGATCCTGGCATTTGCTGGACTTTCTTGGACGCCCTGAAGCCTTCTTAACAAGAATTGAACCTATTTCCTTGAAGTTCTTGATGATCCTATAAATTGTTGATTTAGGTGCAATCTTAGTAGCCACAATATCCTTGCCTGTGAAGCCATTTTTATGCAACGCAATGATGGCTGCACGCGTTTCTTTGCAGGTCACCATGGTTAACAATGAAAGAACAATGATTTCAAGCATCACCCTCCTTTTAACATGTCAAGTCTGCCATTCTAACCCAATCAGTCTGACATAATGATCTCCAGCCTTGTGCTCTTCAACATTCTCACCTGAGTTAACAAGACGATTACTGAAATGATCTCAGCAGGTCCTTTAATGACAGCAATGAGAAATGCAGTGGAAAGTTTTTTTTCGGGATTAAGTTCATTTTCATGGCAAAGAAGGACTATGCAATTCATCTGATCACTTTTCATAACATTCTGGAGTATATGCAAATTGCTATTATAAAAACTTAAGCAGCAACTTTTCCAATTTCCAATATTTATGTAATTCTCAAAACTTTTGGCCACGACTGTATATTGTATATACTCATACATAAAACATTTCTGTTTGAGGAAATATCTCCTATAAAGAACGACCTGCAGGGCCTCTGAGTGACGCAGTGGTAAAGTGCTCGCCCTATCATCCGGAGATCGTGAGTTCGATTCCCGGGGGATGATGTAACCTCTCGCAGTCGAAGGCCTAGAGAGAGCTGATTGGCCGAGCTCTCTCAGAGGGGCGGGATTAGAGATACACATTAATCACGGCTCTACAGCTAATCGGCGCGTCTGTGAGCGAGCAGTTCGAAAAGATGCGGTCGGCAGGCGTCACGTGATTCGGAGGAAACACGTGATAGTCTTCGGCCCTCCCGGCTGAGTGGTAGTAGTAGCCTTAACGTGGGAGCCCCCTAGTGACGGGAAGGAATTGGACACGACTAAATTAGGGAGAAAATCAGGGGGAAAAATCCAAAATTAATAAGAAATTTAAAAAAAGGAAAAGAAAAAAGAACGACCTGCAAAAAGAAACTGAAATCAAATGTGCTAATTGTCATATTAAAAATAATTAATTAACATTATTTCATTATCCATCCATCCATGGAGGATCCATGGACCTGGAGGTGCAAGACGACAGCGCTAACCCCTAAGCCACTGTACTGCCAATCATTCATCAGCCCTGCCTTTTTTTTTTTAATAATAACTTTCAATTAAGTTAATTAGGTGTGATCTAATTAGGACTACCACACCATGCAAGCACAGACAGGAAGAAAATCATAATAACCAATCAAATCATCACAGTGAAAATGTTTTACACCTGCATCAAAGAATACCAAAGGAAAAAAAAAGTGTTTATATTAAAAGAAAAATGATGCAGAAGGATACGTAACACTAAGATTTTTGGGAACTTCTGAATGGTGAACTTCTTTGTACATTTTCTTCTGGCTTTGCATCTGTAACATGTCTGTGGAAACAGAGGGAAACAGCACCTTTAGGGACATAAAAAAAAAAAAGAAGAAGAAGAAAAAAAAGAAAACGTAAGATACCAAGAGGATACAATCAAAGCAGCCTCACCGGTTTCTCATCTCCGTCCAGCACGTCCTCTTTAGTGAAGAGTCGCATGCAGTCCATCAGACTGACCTCTCCGTAGCCCTTCTGCGTGCAAGACACACTGTCATACATCACTTACTTCCTCAGACTACAGAGCACAGCATTACAGTAGCATGTGTACAGTATAGTGAGAGAGTTGCTGAGCTGGACCGACCTTGGAGATTGGTAAGGAAAGATCCCAGAAGGGATCAAACACAGTGGAACAGTAGCCACACTCGGTGCAGGTCAAAGAGCTCTTCAGCTGCCCTACGAACAAGTCTGAACACACACCAGATGTGCCAGATGTGTTATGTATCAACTGCTGGACTTTATTTCAATTCGTTTCGTTCATGCATGTAAACCGGGAAGGTACCTACTGTACTGTACTGTATGTGATCTCATACAGGGGACTCAGTATACTGTACATACCTACAATTTTACTATCCTCTCTCTCCAGGTATTTGCTCCACATCTTCTTCCCTTTCTCATCATCACTGCAGGAGGACACACGGAATCAGAGAGTGACTTGATCTTTACAACAATTTCAATAAGTAATAATAATAATAATACAGTAAGAAGAAACCGACTTGTTATCCAGACTAATCAGAAAAAGGCTTCAATTTGCTAGGGGGCATAAAGCTTGGACTTTGGGGCGACGGAAAAAGGGTCATGTGGTCTGATGAGTCCTGACTGACCCAATTCCAGAGTGTCGGTGAGACGGGAAGCCCAGGAAGCAATGCACCCAGTGTCCACTGTACAAGCCTCTGGAGGCAGTGTTATGATCTGGGGTTGCGTCAGTCGGTCAGGTCAGGACCCAGCAACGTTATGTGGCAATAAAATAGAGTCAGCTGACGGCCTGAATGTACTGAATGACCAGGTTATTATCGCATATTCTGGAGGCATGTTCCAGATTGGTTCTGGGAGGGTGGCAGGATGACTTAGTGGTTAGCATTGTCTTGCCATGCACCTCCAGGATCCGGGTTCGATTCGGTCTGTGTGCATGGAGTTCGCATGTTCTCTCCGTGCATGGTACTGTAGGTTTGCCCTCCACAGTCCAAAGACATGCAGACTGGCGTTCCCCTAGTGTGAGTGTGATGGATTGGCACCCGGTCCAGGGTACCAAGTCTTCTGGGACAGGCTCCAGGCCCCCAGTGACCAGGTATACAGGATAAAGTGGTATAGATGATGATTGCGGAGGAATAATTTTCACACATGAAATCGGCCACTACTGTAAATTCTGGGCAAATAAAATATTATTGTGTGTGTATGTGTCTTAAGGGCAGCTTAGGCTGGTGATGGGCTTTTCTGCTTCAGGACATCAGCAAGAAATGCCAGATCTAATATTCTCTGACGTTTCTTTTTATACACCTGCAAATACAGTCCAGAATTTGATCCTAAACCCACTTGCTGCTCAGTCAAGCTTGAGTGAACTCTCTGATAATTAATAAGCCAAGAGCGCACGCGCTTACGGTAAATGGTCGAAGTCCTCCGTGGTGGCGCGCGGCCGTACTGTAACCCTGTTCACCTCGTTGTGCAGGCCATCGAGCAGGAAGCGCAGGAACTCCTGAGCATCTTGTTGGCTGGAGAACACAGAGCATTTCTCTCAAGTCTTGGCTGCGTAACAGAGCTAACAAAGAGACTGAGAAACTCAACACCGGCACACTCGCGGCCGGCAGTTTCCTCATCAGTATCCCTTTCTGAAAGAGTTCGAAGGTTCTAATCGAACTCACTTGTAGCCGACGAATCTGGGCGCGTATCTCTGGATCTGCGTCTTGAACTCGGAAGGGCTGACGGCATCACTGGTGGACGACGACCACATGGTTTGGATGAGCTTGGCAAATTCTGTGATGGAAGACATGGACGTTGTGAGACTAGTCATGGAAAGGATAAGACTTGTGAACGGGAATCCTGTAAGTGCCCTCACCCTCCATCAGCGCAGTGTTAGCGCGGCTGTTGTTGTTGAGGTCGCGGCGGTGGGAGTTGTGTAGACAGTAGTCTCGCAGACTGTGTGTGTTGCTAAGACACTGAAGGATGGAGTTCATAAAGCACTGCGGAAATGGACATACAGTGAGACAGGACTTTACAAGGAAACCTATTACCTAAAATTAACTTTATTCATTAGTACACAAATAAGTTGAGGAACAACAACAACAACAACAACAACAACAACAAAAAACATTCTCTGAAAGGGCGTGGCTCAGCAGTACAGTAGCTCATTAACATAGACACTGAAATGCCACGCTCAGAAAAGGAGTGAGGTTTGAGGTACAGTATGAAAACACACATTATTTGAGGGGTATTTTAGCCGGACACACCTATTTAACAGACACGCTGGAGGAGTTCGGAGACCTGTGTCTCACAAAGGGTATACAGCGGTACCTCGGCATACGAGATTAATCCGTTCCGGGGACGAGTTCTTAAAGCAAGAATTCTGTATTTGTATATACATATACATATATGTATAGCCACCCAAAAATATTACCAATATTACCAAATTCCAATACTATAACCATAGTTTTGAATATAAATACAATCAAAACACTTAGAAATGACATGTACGGGGCCTCCGAGTGGCGCAGTGGTTAAAGCGCTCGCCCTATCATCCGGAGATCGCTAGTTCGAATCCCGGGTGGTGCTGTAACCTCTCGCAGCCGGAGGTCTAGAGAGAGCTGATTGGCTGAGCTCTCTCAGAGGGGAGGGATGAGAGGTACTTAGTGCTCCACAGCCAATCAGGGGCGTCTGTGAGCTCGCGCAACGGAGGGAGCGGATAGCGCTGTCCTCCGAGTGTGTTACGCCGCCCCCAACGGTGCGCGAGCGAGCAGTTCGAAAAGATGCGGTCGGCTGGCGTCACGTGGTTCGGAGGAAACACGTGATAGTCTTCGGCCCTCCCGGCTGAGTGGTAGTAGTAGCCTTAATGTGGGAGCCCCCTAGTGACGGGGAGGAATTGGACACGACTAAATTAGGGAGAAAATCGGGGAAAAATCAAAAAAAAAAAAAAAAAGAAATGACAGTAAAATATAAAATAAATAAAATACATGAAGTAAAATATAAAATAAACAGACATTAAACCTCACTTAACCTTAATTTATAATTCCTCTTGGCACCGGCTGCTTTAAAAAAAACAAACTGCAAGTGGCTCCGTTTTCTCCTTGCTATCGTCCTTGTTAACATTATTGGGATCCATGGTGCTATGTCTTCACTAAATCTTGCACAAAATGCAAAAAGAAGAAAAAAAAAAGTGAACTGTGAAAAGTGAAGTTTTTAACGGCTTCCGGACAGATGTGTAACTTAGCCGGCGTTTGGTTCGGTCGCTCGTACGTCGAAAGAGTTTCTCATGCCGGACAATTATGTTTTTTGTTACATTTCAGTTCTTAACGTGAAAATACTTAAGGCGGGCCTTCGTATGGCAAAGGTACCACTGTAATATGGAATCTCTAAACAGAGCCGGCTCAAGGCATAAGCAAACTAAGTGGCTGCTTAGTGCCCCTGTGGCCACCAGGGGGCTCCCAAGAGTGACAGTGATTTATTTATTTATTTTTTATATATATAATTTGAGCTAATTGAAGAGGCAGCAGCATTGCAGCAAAACCGTCATAAAATGTCACGAAAAAAGGACATTATCCTTTGAATACAGAGAAAAGAAGAAAGAAGGAAGACGAGAAGAGGAAAAAAAACAGCAAGATTAAGGTATGTTAATGAGAAAATTAATGGAAACTAAGCTATGTTGCAAGCTAACGTTAGCTGGCTAGCTAATTAACAGCCTAGCTTGTTATCTTCGTGTTTTAGGAAAGTTCATGTTTGAATAAACATCCTTAAATAGACTTGACATCTTAATATGTTATAATATAACAAATTACTAAGAAGCTTTAGTTTAAAAAAAAAAAAAAAAAAAGTCTTCTGTGTAAAAATGACTTATCTGGGTGTATATTTTTGTACCAAAAACAAGCTTCTGTTTCATAAACTTGTTACCGATAACAGCTTAACATTATTAACATTAGCTTACAGTACCTTTGGGGTCTTTGTATTAAATTCCAATATCATTATACCTCAATTAGCTAGTTACAGATTAAGAGTTGTTGTTTTATGTGTACTTTAATACTTTATGTTGTTAAAATACTGTAGCATTCTGTTCCATCAACTATACTGTCCTGAAGCTTCTCTAGCAGCACTGATGAAATATTTTGAAGGTGGGGCAGAACCAACTGTTAAGATTTATACTACGCGAATAATCAAGCATTAACAATATTGGCGACACAGAGGGGCCCCCCAAATAAAATTCCGCTTAGGGCCCCATAAAGGCTTGGGCCGGCCCTGTCTCTAAACGCTACCACATTATAGGTCGTAGAAAGCTCCATAAAGAGGTTTGGAAGAGCAGTGAGAGCACCAGCTCAGTCTAGTTTAGAGTGAAGGGGCCTAATGATTTATTTTTGGACCGCATGATTACTGTTGCTGGGCAAAAGCAACCTAACTGAATTTCCAAGGCAATGAGACAGCAAGAAAACTAAGCTCGAGTGGAGCGAGAGACGAAAAGGAATGTGAAAGTGATATCGAGACACTTTGACCTGCTGGAATTGTCGAGATCAGGGGATAAAAACCAAACCAGATTGAGCACGAACGATGATGTGCTCTCTAATTCAGACGATCCTATTTTAAGAACTCGCATTCATGTCATTACTAAAAGTACAAAAAAAAAACAGCTTGTGGTACTCACTGTATTGCCCAGATTCTTTAATCCCACCAGACCTTGGGCGGCCTTGGAGTTCTGTGAAAAGCAATGAAAGGCATCGGTTCATTTATTCATTCATGATTTCCAATTAATAAGGTATGCAGGTTAAAATCAATCATTTATGTCTGATTAATGTTTTGCGCATTTTCCGCCGTTTTTTGCGAATTCTGCCCGTCGACGCACTGGTTCCTCGCTTTTTGTACACCCCGTAGACTGACCGAGCGACTGGTTCGGCACAGTAGACACAGTAGACACAGGTGACACTTGAAACTGTGCCGTTTGTTTTCTGGAGCGTTCACGCAAAGCCGATGAAACGCGATCCACTCTGAGCTGCGGCTTAATTGAGCAGCGAGGTGACCATGATGTTGTTCATGGGCCTCGGCTAGAAGCTGGCCACACAACTAACACGGCAACCTGATGCGCCACAGGGAAGTGGACGGCTCTTAGAGCGTTGCTCATAATGCTGGGGCATGTGAAGAAACGGGCATTTCGTGGTCAATGTGAGAACCATCAGACCATTTCCCAATACTATAAAAACAACTAAAATAACTTAATAACCAGGAGATCATGCAATTTCAATTTTAGGAATATATTTCAATTTCCTGCACTTGGAATGACGCTAGAGCTCTTTCAGTTCCTTTCTTAGGAATATTCTGATACTTGTTGTGTGTCACTTTGAAAGCAGACACTTAGGGTGGATTTGTTGTACTCTGTTATATTGGTGATGCGATATTATCAGTGCCAAATATAGAACCCCTCTTTCCTTTGCACAGTGGATCATCTGTTGTACTCCGCAGCACTGATGCCATAAAAGCCGCTGATTGGTGACAGATTTCTCAGCTGGGAAGCTATTTTTATAGCCACTCAGGGTACATTTGTGTAAGCACAATTTTACACAGAGGCTTGCTTTGTATCTGTAAATACAACTGGAGTTCAAGTCAAACAGAGACTTGTGATGAAAGGCCTAGAACGATGATGGGTCTCTTAGCCCATTTGAATGGTGCAAACGTTTTAAAGAAGGCCGTATTTCTGTGCACGACGATCCCGTTTCCGTGAATATTCAACAAGTGGAACAAGTTTATACCTGAATATCGACGCATAACTTCACGTCAACTTGTGTAAGAGACATCTATTGCATTACTTTTCGTTTAGGGATTCAGTTTCCAAATGTATCACATCCGTGAAATCAGTCGGGCCACCATCTGAATCAAAACGACGTAAAAACTTATTCAGGTGGTTCAACCTAAAATAAAAAGCTGCATCTAATATAAGTGGGGCGTGCCGGCACGGTGGTGTATGGTTAGCACTGTCGCCTTGCACCTTCAGAGTCCGGGTTCGATTCCCGCATTAGCGTCTGTGTGAGTGGTGTTTGCATGTTCTCCCCGTGCTTGGTGGGCTTCCTCCGTGTACTCCGGTTTCCTCCCACAGTACAAAGACATGTGGATTAGGCTAACTGGCATTCTCAAATTGCCCATATTGTGTGAATGAGCACATGAGTGTGTGCGCGAGTGTGTCCTGCGATGGATTGGCACCCCATCCAGGGTGTACCCAGCCTCATGCCCTAATATAGGCTAGGGATAGGCTCCAGGCCCCCCACGGCCGTGTGCACAGGATAAAGCAGTAACACACTCACACACCTAATCATATACTGCATCCAATTTGGTATAAACATTGTAAACCCCGGGGAGAATATGCAAAGTCGATGTACACAGGACCAAATCAAAAAGTCTCAAAAAAATATTCAGTTGGTTCAAACTCAATAAAAGCAGCCAAATAATATAAGGTGCATACAACATACTGTAAGTGGGGCAGCATAGAACATAAGTGAGGCGGAACGGTGGTTTAGTGGTTAGCACTGTTGCCTTGCACCTTCAGGGTCCAGGTGCGATTCCCGCCTTGGGGTCTCTGTGAATGTGTTTGCATGTTCCCATTCTGCTTGGTATACGCTTCGTTTAAATGAGGGATATGGAAAGGATATTTTTCAAACTTTTTTTGCCACTGGAGATAACACTTTTACTTCAGTATTTTTGCACAACTTAGTGAACATTTCTTTCTAGCTGGATTAAACAGGGAAATGCCACCGCAAAAGAAATCAACTCTGTTTTGGTGTTGGCCTTTAGCTGCTCCAGTCAAGTGGTCTCCATAGCGGACCATCCTCACACAAGGTTGGCACAGGTTTTACGCCAGATGCCTTTTCTGACGCTGATGCATCCAGTGGCTGGGGCTCAGGGCATTGGGTGGGAATCGAACCCGCATGGCAGGCGAGAAACCTGAGCCACTTGGCTCACTGGTAGGTAGTCAACTTGGAGGATTAGTTCCACATTTTTCCCTGTTTACAGAGTGACGTCAGAGATGAAGAAACGTCTTACCTTTAAATGAGTTAGAATTATAATATACAGACCTAATCGTTATGTAAATCTAAAACAGTGACTGTACAGTTCATTGTTGCGACTGCCTGTCGCATTGATCTGAATTAACAGAATTAATGGAGCACTAAATAAAGCTAGACTGCATTCACTCGGTTCACAACAGGCACAGAATCGCACCGCCTGTGCAAAAGGTACACATTTGAATGCACATACCATGCTGTTACTAGAGGTTTGAGGCAACAGTGCTAACCGCTGAGCCATTGTGCCCCCGGATCTGCTTTAAAAAGCGCTTGAAATGCCACACTGATTATGCAGGGATACTGAAAGCAGAACCACTTTGGGCATGTCATGACTTTATTTGATAAATACCAGGAAACGTGTCTAAACTACTTTTATGGTAACCGATTTTGATTAGGTTTCCTCAGTTCCTCAGAACAAATCAGCTGTTCACCTTCATCAAACTTCGCAATTACTATACATTTGAATAAAACCATTCGTAGTGATCTGGTTGGATAAAACACAATGATTACTGCATATTACAGTAAGGGGGACCTTCTGTGACACCAGCAACTGAAGTTCCATGCTTGCTTTAATCATTTGCTCTGGAAGTACAGAAACACTGCAATCATCCTAAACCCTGTGATTTACAGTAAGATTCAGTGACCTGCTGGGAAATAGATGCGTCTGAACTCCGAATGAGATTCCTCCTCGCTCCCAGAACTCCACGCTGAGCTGGCAGGACATCTTAGAGAGCTGGAGGACACTGTGTCCTGTCCTTCCTGATTCAGCCAGCTGCTTGTAAACAAGCCACACTCGCTCGCTACCTGTCAATCTGCCAGCACCCCAAGGGGCCAGAACTGAGGCCCACAGAGGGTTAGCACAGACAGGATAGATCCACAATCACAAACCGTTTCCTAGGTCTTCATATAATATCACAATACAAACAAAAGTAGATTCAGATGCTGTATTTTAACGTTAATATGCGGGAAGATACAATATAAGGACAAAAGTATTTGGCCAGAGCTGTTAATTATTGAATTTTGTTGTCTCAAACAGACCCCTTATCCGCATTGAAGGTCAATCTTAATGGTTCAGCATAAGACATCTTGCACAATGCTGTGCTTCCAACTCTGTGACAACAGTTTGGGAAAGGTCCTTTTCTAATCCAGCACAAAAACTGTATATCTGACTATAAAGACATGGTTTGATGAGTTCGGTGTGGAAGAACTTGACTGGCCCTAACATAGAGCCCTGACCTCAATCCCCACCGAGCACCTTTGGGATGAACTGGAGCGGAGGCCTTTTCGTCCAACATCAGCGCCTGACCTCATAAATGCTCTACAGTACATAATGAATAGATACGAATTCTCACACAAACACTCCAAAATCCTGTGGACAGCCTTCCAAGAAGAGTGGAAGTTGTTACAGCTGCAAGAGAGGGAGCAGCACCATATTGAAGTATATGTATTTGTATGTATTTGTCATTGAAGGTTTGGCCAAACACTTTTGTCCATATATGTGTATGTGACGTGACTAAAGAATGCAGCCGATCAAGACGATGCTGTATAATGTACACACAGCAGCCTGCATTGTCCTCTATTGTGTTACTTGAGAGAAAAGGACACAGGAGGACATAACCGAGTATCAGTGTCTTAGTCATGCTGTCACTCCTTTAAGTAAATTCCTGCTTTATTCGCTGTTAAACTGAACGCACATTACTGATGAGCTTAAAACGTTCATACTCAGAGATACGGATCTTCTAACTATTAAACATTGTGTACACAGTCGTACTGTGCATAGGACGGTATGTGATTTGGACTTTGTGCAAACACCATATTACAGTATGTACTTAGCTAAGCTGTAGCGTACCTGTATGGACTAAACAGCCACAATACTGTAGACATACAGTATTATATTTCAGCTTATGCATCTGGCAGGGTAATATACAGTAAGGGCTCAGGAATATCCAGTTCCTTCACTTAAAAACAGAATAACAGGAAATGAGTCCATCCTAAAACGGCCTTATTTTCATTATAAAAAAAGTGCAATGAAAATAATATTTGTGAGATATTCTTCCAAGTATGCACACAACAGCTTTCTAGAAAATGATAAAAGGGAACATGTTTTGCCAGAAATCCTGGGACTTGAGGTAATGTAGTGTCACGTGTCCTGGTGTTGCCAGGATTGCCCTTTTTTCCCCGGATAATACATGACACATCACACTTTATCTATGTGTATAACAACCCAACACGTACAGGGTCCAGCAAGGCCTTCCTAAGGGTGCACCAGACATACTGGTCCGATCCACACCTTACAACCCACAGCACCCAATGCTCTGCTGTCCTTGTGCCAGACACCACAGCACACCCCCAGAGGCCCTGACAACATTTATTCTTCTTGGTAAGATCAGTCCTTTGGTCAAGTTTTTTTGTGAGACCAAGGTACAACCCTAGTAGTCAGAAAAGACATTACATAGTACATACAGTATCTTTGCCTACTAATTTTGCATACAGCTTGACATATCTAATTTTTGTCCACAGGCCTTTTAATCTTTATACACCTGACTATAACACATAAATAAAAGATGCTTCGTACTGTAAGCTGTAGCATTACAATTTCCCTTTACTGGAACTAAGGGAAACAATCCTGTTCTTGTTTAATGATACTGCATTACTGAGTCCCTCTCATTTATTCACTTTTAAAGGACAGATGGTAATTTAGTAATTTAAAAAAATCTACTAATTACTCAACAAATAATTTTCATCATCCTCCGGAGCATGAATTTCCCATGCACCCAGGCGAATGACTTAAGTAACACATCGCAATAAAGCCTGCATCAGACAGAACTCTTCCGTTGATCTGCGGATAGCTGTTTGAAAAGCAAACCTCCTATAATTCAACAAATTTGACACACCTCATACTAAGTACTGTTATTGACAGCATGCCCAACTGGAAAGATGATGTAATAGTCAAGAGATACCAGGCTAGCAGATCAGAACAGTGTAAAAAAAAAAAAAAAAGTGTGAAATTGAGAATGTATGTGAAGTAGAAGCGAAGGCCATGGGTTTATACCGTTATATAACCAACTGCATGCGTATCCCTGAAAGCGTAGCGCATACTGAGAGCACGAACGCACTGCAACAATTCACATCTTGAGCTATGAGCTCTAAAAAGCGTCCACCTGCTCATTCATGGCCCGTGGGGAGTTTAACAGCTCGGAGCTCTCTTAATACTTAAAGTGAATGACGAGAGCGGCTGAGCCTCGCTACTATAACTTGATGAGCATTTTATATCACGGCATTGTATGATAACATTCTAATACAAGGGCTGTTCAAGTCAAACTGGGACTTAACTACCTTTTATATCGCCATATAATCCCCTGCTACACTAATGCACTTATCCAAGGGTTTTACTAGTGCTTGGATACCATCAGGGTAGAAAGTCGAAGCCATGATCGAACTGCCTGATTCACGTCAGCAACATTGGGCTCCCCAGAACTCCTTTAATGGTCCGAACTTTGGAAATAATTTGGAGGGAGGTCTTGTCTGTATGGGGGATGTGACGATTATCACCTAGCCGAGTTCCTGTAATGTACAAGTGGAGTTTGTGTGTACAGTTCCCATAGCCAGCTTGTCATTCCCTATCTCATTTAATGTGTTACGCCTTTATTTATGAGAAATTTCCTCATCACAGTTCAAGTCCCAGTTTGACTTGAACACCCCTTGTATTTTAACCATTTTAATTTTACATTCCACACACCGTAGAGCTTTCATATTTACTTTAAAGTACAGGTAAATTATGTTTCACAAAAGGGTTTTGTTGGCCTACAAATATTTTATGTTCTTCTTATTTTGTACAGTAAGTAGCTGTATGGGAAGCTAAGGAGACTTTTGAACTGGTTATTGTTCACAAAAATAAAGTGGACACGCTTTGTAGAAAATTCTTTCTATAGCAGTGAATTAATTAGTATGGATTTATTCATGTACAAGATGTTGCAAATAAACATAATTACTTTGATTAATGTGCTTTTATATATATATATATATATATACACAAATTAAAAAAAAACCTACATATCCTCTGGCTATGCTTACTGGATGCCCGTTATGGGGATGACTGATCTACAATAGACTGTAGGCTAATGCCAGAGTAGAATCAGACTTCATTCATTCATTCATTCATTCTGAAGTACAATCGAGGAGAACTTAGATCAACTGTTTTAAATACAGTTGCATGATATCAATGATGAAATATTGTTAAGCAAATCTTGGTAAAAACTGTTAACCTCCATAAAAAAATTCAAACAATCCATAGTCTACTAAATCTCAGTCTATCCTCATGATAATCCTCCTGATCAGAGCTGCACCACGGCACACACCCATACCTTGACTTGATTAATCAGGAACCCCACGAAGGTGGACACGAGCACCGCGCCAGACATGGCCGGACCCTTCCTCCGCCGCTCGTGCGTTTTCATAAACGGCAGTAAAGAGACGGAGCGCTCGGCGGTCAGGGTCACAGTGTACGCCTGCCGCATGACTGTCCTTCAGATGAAACGAGCTGCGCGACGAAAACCACGGTGAGCTTTCCTTTCTTTATCCTGTCTGAGCGACTTCGAGCGAAACTCTCAGAGAAATGAAGCTCAGTCACAGGTGGTGAACAGGAACCTCAAAGCGATCGCTGATCCACAAAAACTCCACAATGATACAAACAAACAGCGGGGAAAAAGGAAATCCATCTGAGCTTCGTGGAGGAACGACTCGTGTACAGTATACAGTATGTGTGTGTGTGTGTGTGTGTGTGTGTGTGTGCATCCCACATTCCGGCTGCTATATTTGCAGTTGCGGGTTTTTCCGCTGCCGTACGCTCACCCACGTCAGTTTAGTGTGCACGACACACACAGACACACACACACACACACACACACACTTACACACTCACACAAACACCAGCAATTTCTGTGCAGAGCCTCCAAGGACACCTTTTTTTAAAGCATTCAATCTAAAACATAAAATACAGACATGTCTCTAAGCAAACTGTCAAAAAAAACCCCAAAAAAACATGATTCTAACATTACTACTATACCCAAAAATATCTACCCACCCTAAGCTAATTATTGTACAATGCTATTAATATAAAAGGGAAAAACGAAAATGGTCCTGGGCTAATTATGGCACATAAAGGGGGTTGCTAGACACTCCAGGGAACCACTGAACCTCATAATTAGCTATGAATAACACTGCAACAATGATGGCGATGAAAGTAGGACGATGTGTTCGACCCTTATTCCTGGAACTGTGTAAAAAGTTTCTTTACATGTTGCACACTGTGATTGGAGGGCAGGTGAGACAACATGGGTGGCACTGCAATAGAGACCTCACACACTCCTTAAAAAGACCAGAACAATGTTCTCCTGAATACAGTACATGGTATTGTTGTTGTTGTTGGTCTTTCGGCTTCTCCTGTTGAGGGGTCGCCACAGCGTATTAAATTATAATTTTTTTGTAGCTGTATGGGAAGCTAAAAAGACTTTTGAAATGGAAGAAGGTTATATTAAGGTTGCTTTATAAACTTGTATGGCTGCATATGATTATAAAGCAACCTTACAAGTTTGTAAATCAACTTGTATGATTGCATTTGTGCGTAATTAAAGTATATATAATAAACTATCATATACATATATATAATAATGATATATAAAATAATATATAATATAATATATAAAAATTTCCCTGGCAATAAAAATAAAATAAATAATTGTGGACTGCGGAAAGAAAACAGGAGTACCCGGAGGAAGCCCACAAGCATTAGGAGGACATCCACGCACTTAAAAGGCAAGACGTTGAACCCTCAACCCGAGACACCACTGTGCTAAACTGTGCCACTGACTTTTTTGTCTTATATATATAATTCTTATAGATTTCTTATATAGCAAATTTCTTCTACAGGTAGTCCCCTACTTACGAACGAGTTCGTTTGTAAGTCGGATTTGTTCTTAAGTCCGACAAAGTCAGTCTTATACCTCAAGACGAATATACATTGTAAAGTATACTGATCTACTGGACTAAATCTGTCCCATTTCCCTTCACTGCCATCATTTCATGTGGGCAAAAACTACAACCGCTTCTAAGGAAATAAATTTTTCATTGAAATGTGAAATGCTGTCTCTGCGCCTTTAAATCGTGGGGGGAATCCTGGACGCCATTTTGTCTCAGCTGTTTTTCACTGTATTGAACTGTGTTTTGTTGAGGATTTGCCGGAATTATGATTATTCACCATCAGGACAGCTTTACAGGACAGCCATTTTCTATCATTGCGCTCCCGGACTGATTCATTGAAACCGGTGAGGCAGATTCATTTCACCTGCACCCAATATACTGGAAATTAGACATTTTATACATTCACTTACATGCTGAAAATATTCTACTGTATATAATTGTAAATATTGGAATCTGGTGCACTGCAGTGTCTAATTTTTGTAAAATACATGTGAGCTACTTCTGCGATTTGTTCGCATCTACGAATGTTCATAGAATTGTAGATCCGTTTGTATCTGTAGAAATTCGTAACTCGAATGTTCGTAAGTCAGGGACTACCTATATAGCATAAAGCATTTTTCATGTTGACAGGCTGTGCTGTGTGTGTGTGTGCGAGAGAGAGAGAGAGATAGAGAGAGAGAAGCTGGTGAGGAAACGCCTCGAGTGTTTATTGTGGCTGTAACGCACTCCAGACAGTGCTATTAGATGAGATTAATGCACTTTGAGTGTTAACGGCACTCTGCTTACACGTCATGCTGCATCACACCCCCGGGGCATGTATTATTTTACAATAAGTTGTGTGTATGTGTTGTGTGTAATTCCTTATATATTCCCAAAACTACTACATCTTCTATAAGCAGTCTAATACGTCTAATACCAACCTACAGTAGCAGTGTGTCTAGTGTACTCTTAGTCTAGTGTCATGTAGAAGCTTCTGTATCACACTGCAACAGAATGAAGATCACGTCCAAGCTATTCTCTTGATTTACAGTATGCCACAGGCTTTTACCACAAAACCAGCCCAGATGCTTTCAAGCACGTGTTCCACTTACTCCAGTAAACTCTATGAACAATAAACAGTTTATTCTTTTATTTCTTAGGAATGCTGACGTATATGAGCAGTGGGTTGTTTGGTGGCTTAACACGCTGTTTGGTGGCCTGACACTTAAGTTTATGTACACACCATACAGTACACGGTTGGACAGCTTTGAGTCACGTTATTTGATTCACTTATTATTTTACATTATCGTGACCAACTTCCAAGGCTGCATTAGTAAGTTATGAGTGATTAATTTAAGAGTGGAGAACATGACTAATGCTCTTGCTCATTATATTCTAACATTTACTGGATAACTGTAACCCATGTATCATTCTTTCCTAGATATTTGTCCGCCAGTGTGCTTGCTAAAGATAATGCATCAAAATCATTTGAAGGAAGCAAGTTAAAGACATGAAATATATCCAGTGAATTTATAACACTAGTGTAGAGATTGTTGAAATAGTTAAAAATAAGCTGATCACCTTTAATGTAATCAGTGATATTGTTTCAGGTTAAAGCACACGTACAGTACGTGTCTGTCGGTCTTTCTGTACGGCAGAACTGTCTGTCTAACTTATAGAAATAAAATTTTGTAAGGTTATGCCTTGTTCACGCTAAGTTGTACTTCTTTCTTCGTCAGCCAAATACACTCCCTGTTCGGTAATCGGAGAGAGAATCAAATATTAGAAATTGAAAAATTTCTTTGTCTTGTGTTTTAAAATTCACTTTTCCCACTTCAGCGCTGTTGTTTTAACAGTGAAAATATGAACTAATCCCAGTAAAAATATTTAGTTTCGCTTTTCTAATGAATATCTATTGGTGGAGGTGTTTGTTTACATTGAGCAAGTAGCTTATTAGTAGCTTATTTTAAAGTAGGTTATTAAGTCTGGCTTATAGCTTTTCATAACACCGCTTTTACGCAACATTTTGATTTTCACTTATGGTGCAGGTTAAACTTCAGGCAGAAATCTAAGTACTGCAAACATTACAATAAATTTTGTCCAGCGGTCGATTTAAGACACGCCCACAGGTGCAGTTTCTAATCTGGCACAATAACGCTCATAACTTCACTTCTACTGAACATTTTGATTTCATTTATGGCACAGGTTTAACTTCAGGCAAATACTGACAAAGTTTCATTAAATTCTGTCCAGCCAGTTTTGCGTTGGACAGACATATCGCTGGAACATTTTCTGAGACGGCTTTCGGGTCCTCCTACGCATGAAATCATTGAAATAGTAAGTTCTGACCAATGTACAGTCAATGTTCTTTCATTTATACTGCATTCATACATTTGCAGTATCATGGTCTGAGTCCTGAGCCTTTTCTACACAGACATGAGGGACAACGTGCACTATAAAAGCCCAACCATACTTCTCCATAACTTTACCATATAATTAATTAATCTTGAATTTTCTTCTACGCTGTGTGTATTAACACTGCATTGCTGACAAGCACATGACCCGGCCAGCACCACAGGCAAATCCTGTTCCTCTGCTGAAGAAAAAAATGATCTTTAACTCCGCTTCTCTGCCTCCAGCATGTCACGACGAAGGAGAATAATATGTCCTCAACTGTTCTCAGCTTCACTGAGATCACTTTTAATAAAGTGTCCTAATGTAAAATGATGAAGACAATGTTAGTGAAGACTGAACCACCTCAATCGAGTCCCGGATTTCATCACGAGTCCCGGATTGACCTGAACGGCGTAAAAAACACAGTCAGCTATGCTTCTTCCTTAAATATTAGCCATAATGATCTCGGGTCACATGACTAATTAAATCACATATTTAAAGCCTCATGAAAAGTTTGTGAAAAATGTAATTATTTATTTCTTTTATTTTATAGCATTTAATTTGGGAAGATTTGTCGTGGTACTGTATATAAATAATTAAAACAAACAAAAAAATTATTTAATCATCATTTAAACATTCAGCCATTAAACCGATTACACATTTACTGTGATTCTTTAAAATGAAATAAAAGCAGAATACATCTTTAAGGGCAGACTGGCAAGAATCTGACAGGAAAGCTCTGTTAAAGCTCCAGGACGAACTCAGACACTCAGTCTGCTGCAATACCACAAAGTATGTTGTTACTGGAAAAGTGCTATTTGCCTCCTACATCTACACCACTGTAGTCTGAACTAAAAGGCTCTCGCTGTAGATTTTATGTGTCAGAATCGCTACAGAAATGCATCACTAGTAGAACCAGAAAAGATATGATACATTTTGGAAAATTATTTAAAACATGACTTACTTCAGTTAAATTAGTCAGTGATGCATATCAAGTTACAATAAATGCTTTTCCCAGGATAAAAAAAACTGAGCATATCTATTTTATGCTTCGAGTTATTATACTTCTCTTCCATCATCTAGACAAATGGCTTATTCCCGCCCGGATAAATGTGTTTTAAATTCACAGCCTGAATAGAACCGCTAAGGGATGGGACGATTCAAGTCTCGAATCTACGATTCGATGCACAATATGATGCTCACAATTTGATATAAACATGATACAATTTAAAGTTCAATGATGACGGTGTATAACTGCAGAATACTCGCACTTTATTCCTTTTTTACCTTTTCTTGCAATGGTTTGATTATGTGCCCCAAAAAACAACCATATATGCAGCAAGATGCAGAAAATCGAAAATATCCATCCATCCATCCATCCATGAACCTCTGTAGTCCAACTAGGGGCCGTAGAGGCTAATGGTGACCATTGTATTTATTCCCATTTTCACAACCGAGGTAGGACCTCCGGCCAACTTACACACAATATGGGAAATTTGGGAACACCAATTAACCTAATCTACATGTCTTTGGACTGTGGGAGGAAACTGGAGTACTCTGAAGAAACCCACCAAACACGGGAGAACATACAAACTCAAATGCACACCCGGGAATCGAACCCTCGACCCTAGAGGTACAGCGTAAGGCGACAATGCTAACCACTTAGCCACCGTGCTGCCACTATTAAACATGGAAATTCTTAAAATAAATGAGGTTTAAGAAATTTGTAACCTTAAAGCCAGTTACTAATGTACTGCATATGTAAACTGATTCAGTAAAAGGTCAACAAGCAAGACTATTATAGTTTTTTAAAAATAGCGCCCTCTGCTGACAGAGTTTGGAATAGGAAAGTAAAAACACTGTCTACGGATAACAACGCATGTTTATTCACTTCTGTTATCATGATACATTCGTAATACCGAATTTCGCTACATTTTTCCCATCCCTAGAATGCATTTCGGAAATTCCCACACGTGCAAAAATCATCTGCAAAATCCAGACGATTTATTTTCAGGTTGGACGGACACTGATTTAAGGCAGTTTTCACACTAGTCACGAATTACAACACTTTATAATTCGTGTTGTTGTTCCGTCCCGGAGTACACGTGTGTATCACGTGACCACTCTGATACAGTAGGTGCCAGTGCACACCTAGTTGGTTGATAAATGAATATGGGTACATAACGGAATCGATTGTTCCCTATCTCTAGTTTACACTAATAATACCCTGCGATAGGCCAGTGACCAGAATCGGCTGATTTACAGTTTGATTGTCTGTAACCGGTGATCGACCTCAGATTCTAAACCGAGTACCGCAACAGAAACTCATTTTTATGCCATTATCAAAAATCACGCACATTAAAAGCCTCTGATCTACCTTATCCACCAAACTCTGAGTGAATTAATCGCAAACCCACTCATTACACACGCTTACATAAGTCTCAAAACACAGCGAAAACAATTGCGTGCATTACAAGACCCGTGCGCCCACATTAAAACCTGCAGCCGCTCAACCTGCGCGCTCATTGTTACGTTTTGAGGCTTTGGAGGCATCTGAGTGAATTTTTTCAAAGTTTGTTTAGAAATAATAATTATGGCAGATGACAGAGATAAATGTTAAACTCTAGTATTTGAGGTCAAAATGATGCCCTTGGATTTTAAGTGAGAAAACTAATGTTATAAGAAACAGGCTCCATTTGCTTACTCTTTACAACTAAACTTTTTTTTTTAATCAAACTTTTTACAGGCGATAATTCAGCAACTGTCACATTAACCTTTCCCAAAATAATTTCAGTGAGCACTGAATCCGCACTTATTTACCGTATTTACGCAACAGCGCCCCTTAATGGAGCTCAAGTGCATAAAACAGCACCTGCAGAAAGAAAATGCAAATGCAAAAAGGCTTACCAGTCTCACTGGCTCCTCCCTGAGTGGCGAACTGGAGCGTCCGATGGAGGAGGAGAAGCGGCTGCTGCTGCTCAGGGCCTCCTGCGTGGAGCTGCGAGACATCCCAAACCCTGAGCGCAAGCTGCTGCCGCTTGTGTAGGACTCGGTGGCATTGCTTGTCCGGACCCTGTACGCCTGCTTCAGACTGCTGCTGCTGGAAGTGTCGTTGAGGGCCAGCGAGGACAAATCCCGTGTCAGGTCGCTCTGACTAACTGACTTTCTTCGGTCCAAGGAGACGCTGGACATGGGACAGGCGGAGAGGTAGCTGGTCTGTGCCGGCGAGTAGCCATAGGTTGAGTAGGCTGAGCCGCCGTTCAGTCCCGAACCGTAGCCCTTTATGGGCGTGCGACTCAGGCTCTCGCTGCGCCGGCCGCTGGTCAGCAGGTCAGTGCGAGGGACGGGACGGCCGCGCTCGGGTTCCGAGGTGCTGTAATTCCGTGTGCGGCCGCTGCTCGAGTTTAGGTAGCTAGAAGTCGAGTACGCCGTCGAGGGGCTTTTGTAGGAGAGCTTGTCACGATCGTAAGTCGCGAGCGATGGCGTCAGGGAGGAGCTGTATGAGCTATAGTGGCTGGTGTAGGAGGAGCCAGCGTAGCGCTTGGCCGTGGAGGAGACGCGAGACATGCTGAGAGCTCGGACAGACGAGAGACGCCGACAGGCCGCATCGACTGCAAAATAAGAAGAACAAGTCTTTATTTTCATAGCGTCCTTTGGCAAAGTTAGCTATTTTTCAGTATTAAATGATAATAACAACTATAACAACGGCCACTGCAACAATCATCATCATACGCATTATTATTGCTCATTAATGATGAGGATGATGATGATGATTGTTGTTATTGATACAGTATCTTTAATTAACTTATAAATACAGAAGCAAAATTAAGCAATTTCCAAAATTTCTTTTTGCATTCTGCAATACAAAAAGCACACAATCATGCTGGATTTATTTGATAAAATTTGAACAAAGTCACATCCTTCACATTCGCCAATCTGTAACACAAACTTCCGATCGGAAACTACGCAAACACCGTCTATAAATATTGGATACCGTGGTGGTGGTGAATTCCGAATGCTGCGCTCTTAAAACCGTTTAATTATTGAGTACAAAAAAAAAAAAAAAAAACATTGCGCGACTATTCGGGACACGGCACGCGTGATATGTGTGTAAACAGGACTAGATTTGTTAAGCTATGGCTCTGTGAAGCTTTGTCCCTCCCACATTCTTCTAGGGAGGTCTGATGTGCACTCGGGCCAGTTCACTGCAGACTCTGCAGTGTGTGTGTGTGTGTGTGTGTGTGTGTGTGTAACATGAGTCTCCTGAGCAGAGCCGTATGTTAGGGTTGCACAGCACGTTCTCATGGAGAGTCGGGCTCTTGTTCGGGAGCCACTGCGGTGTCTGAATAAATAAAAGTATCTGGTGTTGTTGATCCGTGTTGGGTTCAGTAAAAGGCTCCTATTTCTTTAACTGCTCTCCTTCACTCTCTTTGCTTCGTTCCACGTTCGCCGTCTTTTCTCTCTCTCTCTCTTTCCCTGCAGTCCACAAAGGCATCAATAATTCAGTATTTAGTTCTGGGGTTTGTAGCACCAGAGGCAGACCAAGGCACATGGCATACAAAGACAAAAATAATAACAATAATAAAAAAAAATGCCCACTACAGAGGACACCAAAACCCATCCGAGCATTTCCCGCTCTAAAACCTCGTTCCCTTAGTGTCCAGAGTAAACAAAAGCTAACGGACAGCATGCAGTGTTGACGGCGGTATCTAAGGGACGTTTCCTAGCAAAACTATCCTGAACAGATACAGATTTTTTTTTTATATATAGTTTCTGGCCTCTGAGAAGAAATTCAGGATACAAGTCCCATGCCAAGACACTGTACAATTATATTTATAAATATAAATATTTAAAAAAAGAATAATTTAAGTTACCAAATATTTTTGCATTCATTAATTTCTTTGTGTGTGGATAATGGTGGATATGAAGCTTATTCCAGGATCGCTGTGCATAAAGCAGGAATACACCATCACAGGGCACGATGCACACAATCAAACATGAGGTTCCAACATTCGGTTGGGGGTGGCGCGGTCGTCTTGCAGGATCCAGGTCCAGGATCCAGGTCCGATTCCCACATGTTTGCATGTTCTCTCCATGCTTGCTGGGTTTCCTCCCACAGTACAAACATATGTAGGATAAGCTGACTGGTGTTCCCAAATTGCCTGCAGTTTATGAATGAGTATGTATATGTGTGTGTGTGCCCTGTGATGGATTGGCATCCCGTTCAGGGTGTCTTCTGTGACCCACCTGCGTCCCTGTATACAACATAAAGCGGTATAGATGATGAGTGAGTGTTGAATCTGATGAACCCTGGGATCCTCGGTCTCTTTAAGTAAGAATATAAATTGCTTTACTTTTTCTCCAGATGAGCCGGGATTTTCTAGATGATTTAATTAGACTTTGGTGTACTGGAGTCTAATCCAGGGAACCCATGGTGAAGTTCTACGCACAAGCGCGCGCGCACACACACACACACACACACACACACACACACACACACACACACACACTCAAACACCTAATCAGACACTATCAGCAATTCTGGAAACACCATACAGCCATGAAAACCCATCTCACACACCGAATTCGAAACCCCAGAATCGAGGTAACCGTGGCAACCACTTAGCTTTAAACATGCCATGCATTCATAAAAATAAAAATAATAATAATAACAATAAAAAAATGGACACAGAAAGGGCAGCATAAACAGTAGTCTAAAGCAGTGAGTGTCAAATACTTTATAACTAAACATGACGCCTTCTTAACGTTCCTGTGGACACCGAAGCAAGCGACTACGAGGGATTTAATAATTTTACATGGCAATCCTGGAGTTTTTCTTTTTTCTCCGAACATAAACAATGCTCACGCTCAGCATGTTCAGTACTTAAACCCAAAGTGTCAGGCATGTCTATATTTACTCTGGAATATGAGCGGATAAGAGCTCATGGTGTCGGTCATGGCCAAACTGGCGCCTTACGTCAAGCCGTGAGCCGCTTCTTACCTAAACCCAGCCTGATCACAAACTGCAAAATGTGCATCGTTCTGCATGTTATTTCTCCTTCAAGCACCAGCAGATCAAAAAGGAAACGCAGCAAGATTAAGAAGCCGAATCAATCCGCAGCCCTGTTCATTCTTTGCGTATGCGTATGTGATCGGTGTCACTTGCTGCTCGGTATCACGTATGTGTGTTAGGATAAGGTGTACCTGCTCTACGCGGAGTTGATCTCTCAGTCCCAGTCAGTGGAAAAACAGCGGGTGCAGCTTGTCATACGTTCCATCCGGCACTCAACGATCAAACCTGGAGGATTTAAAACACGAGGAGAATAAAAAAAAAGTTGAAGGGAAATTTAATACATGGATATGCAATTACACAACCTTCGAAAGCTCACTGAAATCAGCATCTTTCATAGGCTAGTTTCTATGTCAATCATGGGTGTGATATTAAAATATGATCAAAATTGCACAATACATTACATTGGAAGACTGGAATCTTTCAGAAATCCGTTAATAAATTGGAAGTTAAACATAAAGCATGGCTCAAAAGTTACACCGCGTGTTACCTACACTACATGCTGCTCAAATATCAAAAAACAAGATTGAAAAAAAAGTTCAAGCAAAGTTAAAGCAAGCAGTGTATAGACGGGCTTTGAGGCTCACCAGTGGCGCATTTTGCAGTCAGACGGTGTGCGGCTTTGGAAGCTGTTGCCCCAGAGAGTGAGAAGATCAGGAGGACTGCATGAGCACAGTGATCCAGAATGCCAGAGATCATGTTACCCTGACGGTAAATATAGCTGTTGCCTACGACCTCGCTCGGTCACTCAACACTTAGTGGCATTCCAATCTGCTCTTAAAGGACTAGCGCTAGTACTGCTTTTTATGGGCAGGTGGGTGGCGTACTAATGTTTTTCTTATATTGTATGTTCTGGCTAAAAGGAAAAATAGGATCTGTTCTTATTGTCAGTAATGATGGCCATAACACCACCGTTCATCCATCACTTCAGCCAAAACTGATGATTTCGGGTCGTGGAAGCTATGAGATTATGGTTTCGCTGATTGTTGTTCCTCTACACAGTTTGTGAGGTTGCTATATACTGTGCAATCCATAATTATTGGCACCCCTGGTTAAGATGTGTTAAAAGCCTTAAAATAAATTCAGTTTTTATTGCAGAAGCATATTGTCACACTGAAAATGGTAGAAAAATATAACGTGAATATAAAGTGAATTTTAAGGGGAAATTAAAATCCCTGACTAACAAATAATTATTTTTCATAAAATAACCTGTTCCACAATTAGTGGCACCCCTAACAATTCCTACAGTAGTTTACAAAGTTGATCAGAGTATCTGGGAACATTTAATTAGTAATTTATTACTTCCTGCTTCCCTGGGGTATAAATATGACATGACACAGAGGACATTTCTCTTATCCACTCTTCAACACACCATTCAAGTAAGGCAGATGTGTGTCGACCTTCACAAGTCAGGCAATGGGTACAAGAAAATAGCCACCCGCCTGCAGCTGCCCATATCTACTGTGAGAGGAATCATTAAGAAGTTTACAAAAACTGCAAAAGTAGCAAACAAGCCTGGACAAGGACGCAAGTTTATTTTGCCTCCACGCACAGTGAGGAGGATGGTAAGAGAAATAAAAAGCTCACTGCTAAAGAACTGCAACAAATGATAGAATCTTGGGGTCACAAAGTCTCCAAAACAACCATCAGACGCTATCAACATGCCAACAAGCTCTTTGGTAGGCATGCAAGGAAAAAACCTTTTCTCAGTCACAATCATAAACGCAAACGTTTGGAGTTTGCTAAGCGGTACTGGGGCTTCAACTGGCACCGTGTTCTTCGGCCAGATGAGACCAAGATAGAGCTTTTTGGCAACAAACCTCTAAGTGGGTATGGCGGAACACAACAGAAAAGCACCTCATGTCCACTGTGAAGTTTGGGGGAGGATCGGTGATGCTGTGGGGCTGTTTCTCTTCCAGAGGCCCTGGGAACCTTGTTAGGGTGCATGGCATCATGAATGATTTGAAATACCAGGACATTTTAAAGTAAAATTTGGTGGCCTCTGCCCGAAAGCTGAAGATGGGTCGTCACTGGGTCTTTCAGCAAGATAATGACATGACATGTGGTCAAATCTACACAGAAATGGTTCACCACACACAGAATCAAGCTCCTCCCATGGCCATCTCAGTCCCCAGACCTCAACCCCATTGAAAACCTGTGGAGTGAGCTGAAGAGGAGAGTGCAGAGGAGAGGAGTCAGGTCACTGGATGATTTAGAGACATTGTGCAAAGAGGAATGGTCGAAGATCCCTCTTTCTGTGTTCTCTAATCTTGTGAAACATTATATGAGAAGATTAGGTGCTGTTTTGTTGTACAAAGTATTACACATTAGGGGTGCTAATAATTGTGGCACCCATGATTTGATGTAAAAGAATTATTTCTTAATGTGGCATTTTTTTCCCACTGAATAAATGCACTTGAATTAAAGGTTGGAATTTCCTCTTTTTTTCCATTGTGGTCCAATGTTATTTAGAACAAAACTAAAGAACACATTTTAACCAGGGGTGCCAATAATTATGCACGGCACAGTACATTTTAAGGTTTAAAACCCAGTGTACATTGGGTTTCATAGTAATAGCATTTGTGGGCAATAACATTTAAATGAGATTTCAATGTTTGCAGAAGAATCACAGACTTCCAAAAACAAGCTGAATTGGTTCGACTTTTGAACTATCTAAAAACAAACTAATTTTGCACTAAACAAATTTTGACTAAAACAAAATATTTTGCTAGGAACTTGCATTGAGCTAGCGTGGTTTAGGACTGAATGTTCTCAGAATGCATTACTGTTGGCACACTGAATTAATGGTTGCTCTCACCTTTTATTCTCCAGACAAGCTTTTTTCTGAATGCCCCAAAAAATAGGAAAGGGGATTCATCCCAGAAAATGATTTTACCCCAGTCCGCAACGGTCCATTCCCCTGTACAGAATATCAGCCTGTCCCGGTTGTTTTTTTTCCAGGAGAGAAGTGGCTTCTTTGCTGCAGTAGGTGAGCGCTACCATCAGTCCTGAGTCATGCCAACAGTAAAGCACCCAGAGACCATTCTTGTGTGAGGTTGCTTCTCATCCAAAGGAGTGGAATCTCTTACAGTTTTGCTTAGGAACACAGCCATGAATAAAGAATGGTACAAAAACATCCTCCGAGAGCAACTTCTTCCAACCATCCAACAACAGTTTGGTGATGAACAATGCCTTTTCCTCACTGAATCCTGTATACAGGAGCCAGGAGACGTAGGGCAAGAGGACACCCTGGACAGAGTACCAATCCATCGCAGGGCACACACATTAGTTTACACACTATGGGAAATTTGGGAACGCCAGTTAGCCTCCTCATCTGCATGTTTTTGGACTGTTGGAGGAAACTGGAGCACCCGGAGGAAACCGGAGCACCCGGAGGAAACCCACCAAGGACGGGGAGAACATGCAAACTCCATGCACACAGACCCGAAGCTGGAATCAAACCCAGAACCTGGAGTTGCAAGGCGACAGTGCTAACCACTAAGCCACCGTGCCGCCTACAATGGATTTCAAATGAAGAAATTGAGATGTCATTGAAGTGTCGACTTTCAGTTTTAATTTACTGGGTTTGGCAAAATTATTGCATTAACTGTTACGGTTATTGCATTAACGGATTTCCAGTCGGTTGTTCTTTTTTTTTTTTTTTTTTTTTTTTTACAATTTTTACACACTCAAAAGCCGCCATCAATAGACTGAAGAAATATTTCAGGACATTCTCAAAACGAATGAACGCACTTGTGAGCTCAACAAACCAAAAGACCTTGAAGACTTTTCAGACTGAAGACTACTAAAATGTATCATCAAAGATTTTTTTTTTTGTTGGTAAAAAGAAAAACTCCTTCACAACATCTAGCCATGTCAAAACCACTTCTCAGGAGGTAGGCGTGTTATTGTGAAAGTTTGCACTCAAGAGACCTTGATCGATTTAATTACAGACGGATTACAGATACAAACCACTGAAATCAAGGCCAGGATGAACAAATTAGACTTTGCTTGGAAAAAAAAGCCTGCGTAGTACTGATACTGAAACTTTTATCTGAGTGATTGGAAAAGAAGAATATGGAGAAGGTAAGGAAGGGCTTGTAAGTCAAAGCATAACCACATAATTTGTCAAATATGGTAGAGGCAATGTTATGGGAAAGACATGCATGACTGCTAATGGAACCGAGTCACTGGTGATTATTGAAGATGTTACCCTGCGTTCACACCGAACGCGGCGAGTATCAAAGTTCGCTCTCGCCGCCCTGCCGCCGCTCATCGCCGCTCTGACGTAGACCGAATGCCTTTATTGTATTTAAAGGGGCCGCAAAGCAATCAAGCTTGTTGATCTTATGGAGACCAAAATGTGGAAGAAAACAAGAAATTGATTGATAGAAAGAACTGTATTGTAGAAATAAACAAATTATAAGGCATTTGTATGGTGTGGCTTCTGTTCATTGTGAATTGCTAGTCCAATTTAATATTTTTTATTATTATATTGTATATTTATATTTAAACACCAACAATTTCAGACACCTTTGTCCACGCATCATTTTGCATCATTAATGTCCCTGTACACAAACAGGGACATGTCATAAATAACCGGGAAACCCGCTACCGCAATAATTAACTTCTTCTCTATTTTGCTTGGGAACTAATGTCGCCGGAGCAAAAGTTTACAGGACTGCGTTCCGCGGAATCCGCTCAAGCAGAGGACCTCTACTTTTTTATTGGTTGCCGCTCAACCGCGTCATAGATCATTACCATAAAGTTGAGCTGATTTCAACTCCCTTCGGCGCTCTCGCCGCTCCGCCGGCTTCCATTGAAAATGAATGACTTCCGGCCGTTTTGACGCTCTCGCCGCGTTCGGTGTGAACGCAGGGTTACTGCTGACAGAAGGATGAATTCTGAAGTGCATATAGGTACAGTGTTATACTGTGGGACCTCGGCATACGAACACCACGCCTCACAAATTTTTGCATTAAGAACTGAAATTTTGCAAGACATTTGTCTTGGCGTACAAAGCATTTTTGGGCAAAAGCAAAATATTTGGGTTTTTGTTTCCCTTATGGGACCCTTATGGCAAGGTGTTCCATCATTCTGGAAAAGACATTGATTATCACCAAACTGTTGTTGGATGGTTGGGAGAAGTTGTTTTTGGAGGATGTTTTTGTACCATTCTTTATCCATGGCTGTGTTCTTAGGCAAAATTGTGAGAGATTTCACTCCTTTGGCTGAGAAGCGACCTCACACATGAATGGTCTCAGGATGCTTTACTGATGGCATGACACAGGACTGATGTGTCATGCTCACCTTCATACATTTCAAGAAGTGCATCAAAGATCTCTTTCCGATTGTTTGGGACATCCGGAAAAAAAAGCTTGTCCGGAAAAGAAAAGGTAAGAGTATGGTTCATGCCAACAGTAAAGCATCCTGAGACCGTTCAGTCTGTATAAATCCCTAATCCATGCTAGCTCAATGCAAGTTCCTGGCAAAATGAATTTTACGCTTTAATCAGATTTTTTCGATAGTTTAAAAGCTGAATCAATTCAGCATGTTATTGGAAGTCTGTGATTCTTCTGCAAACATTGAAATCTTCTTTGACTGCAATTTTCTCCTATTCTCCTTTGGAAGTAACCGGATTTTAAACAGATTTCTTATCTCATAAAGATACATAAAAAAAAAAACAGTCCAGAGACGCTTGTAGTACATGAGGGGGATGAAGTTATTTTTCCAGGCCACAAGACGTATTAGCAACATGGAAAATCATTCACTAATCCTCTACCCCCCACAGATCTGTCACTGGACTTCAAACTCACATGTGGGGCTAGTGTGCTTGTAAGAGAAAAACACTGACAATCAAATTTCTCGTCTGAGATTAGTTTTCTGGCGAGTTATGAGTGCATAAAATACTTTGTTAATCTACAGTAAGTAACAATTTTCATGTTGATGCCAGCATCAAATCCTGGCTCGGTTTAGGAAATAAATATTTTTCCAATTCATTCAAGTGGATTATGACACAGCAATGATCATACAATTTGTTAAAAGAATACTGCTTTTTACATAATATCTGTGAAGAGCAGGTCAACATTTAATTAAAATCCTGTACATTATCAAATAAAATGCAAAACTCTGATAACTTTAGGGTAAACAATTAAGCAATATCACACAAGAGAGGGTGCTGTTGTGATGAATATCAGTACGGCTATGATGGCTTTTTGAAATATTATATTTTTGGGATATTGCTTTCATACAACAGTTCCTCAAACATCTATTATCGACAGATCATGATTCCTTTGTTTGCGTGGCAGATGGAGCTGGCACCAACAGTTAGTGACAGTTTGTGTAATTACCAGGGACGAAAGTGGTTTTAAAATCTTTCTTCACTTGGTGGCTGAGGTCCGAGCTCAGGATCAGTCGTGAGCAGACAGAGTTAAGGGCCCACAATGGCAGCCTGAACCAGCGCCTTTCTGATTATTTAACCAGAACCAGAACCAAACTTGCTGATCTCTCACTGCCCCATGCTGTATGTACTGTACAGTATATTACGCAAAACCTATGCTACATTCAGAACTGCTGTATGATTTGTTGAACTTATAACTTAACTAAAAAAGTTTTTTTTTCTTCAGTTATTCACGAACTTCATTAAGTGATACGAAATATGTTGAAAATCTCTTCATCATTTTGGCTGAAAAATCCGTTATCTTTGCTTCATCAGTTTCAAAATCAGGAACTTGTCCTTGGTACTCCAACACCCCCCCCCCCCTCCCCAACCCCATATAAAAAAAGTAATGAGGGCTAAGGTCTGTTGAACACCCTGGACGATAGCTCGCAATCCATCCATTTGTCCAAAAACTGACGACCGACTACACTAAACAAACTGTCATACACACTTGTTACAACATGATCAAAGAAAGACTTTATGCCTTATACAGTCCTGTACATGTACACTATAGGGGCACGTGGTCCTAGAACAACTTCCACTCTTCTTGGAAGGCTGTCCACAAGATTTTTCTGTGGGGGTTCGTGCCCATTCCTTCTTTAGAGCATTTATGTATGCGGTCAAGGACTGATGTTGGACCAGAAAGCCTGGTTCACAATCTCCGTTCCGGTTCACCTCAAAGGTGCATGTTGGGGTTGAGGTCTTAGGGCTCTGATTGGGCCAGTCAAGTTCTTCCACACTGAACTCATCAAATCATGTCTTTATAGTTCTTGGTTTGGGAAAGTCAAGTTGGAATAGAAAAGAGTGTTGCCAAAAAAGTTGGAAGCATAACATTGTCCAAGATGTCTTGGTACTGTATGCTGAACCATTAAGATTGCCCTTGACTGGGAGTTTAAATACCTGAATACCAGGTTTGGCCAAATACTTTTATCCATTTAGTGTTTGTTAAAAATCTCTTCGTCATTTTGACTGAAGAATGTGTTATCCTTGCTTTATCAGGTTCAGTATCGGGAACTTGTCTTTGGTATACCTGCATATAAGAAGTCATGAGGGCTAACGTCTGTTGAACATGTTGGACCACCGCCTTCAATCCATCTGTTCGTTAAGGCGGAATTCAAGAACTGACGACCGACTACACCAAACAAACTGTCATGCACAATTTTTAAAACATGATCAAGGAAGGATTTTATGCCTTCCACAACCCTGTGCATGTACCCATGTATCTCAGATATAGTCCGCGCATGACATTAAAACTCCTCCACGCTCCTGGAGGCAGTACAGGTGGAGGATGACGTGCAGGTAGATGAATGCATTTCAATCAGACAAACTTGTACAGCTTTACAGCAGCAGATCTCACTCTCACTGGGGGAAAAGCACTGATAGAAAGCCAGGCAAGCAAAGAGTAAACTGCACTGCAGCAAACGTCCTATTAATGCTGCAATTAATTCACTCCTCTGTTGTACTCCTACAGTCAACAGTGTTGAGAGATTAAACCATGGGTTTAGTATAATCTGATCTAAATGAGTAAAACCACAAAGCTTTACAGGCATGAAGATTAACCAGCTATTAATCAGACACAGATATATAAGCCTTTTGCAAAGAAAAAAAAAAAAAAAAAAGGACCATTAGTTCTGAAAAGCTAATCCACAGTTTAAACACACACACACACACACACACACACACACACACATTTGAGCTAGCAGGCTAACTGCAAATCGTGTAACGAATAACGTGCAGCACAGCATTACTCACCACAAAGTGCACCGTCTCAGCCTCCTGCGCTTCTCCATCAGACCTCCTACTAATCCACACACTAATCCGCCATTCCCGCCAAACACTCCCAGCTCAAACCATGCACAACGCGATGCATTAATAACACAACCGTTAACGAACCTTCGGTTTTTTCTTTCTTTCGTTCTTTCTTTTTTTTTTAAACCAAAAAAAAAAAAAAAATCCTGGCTCCTGGTTTCTGATAACGGTTCTCTCGCTTTAACGCTGACGTCAGCAGCCTGTGCAATAATCTGATTGGTTCGCACCTTTCACTCAACCGTCATTCTATCGCCCCGCCCACAAGATCAAGATCACCCTGGTGACGGAAATAAACACTGCACTGTTCTCACTCAATCTGGTGGAACTATCTGAAGGATTCTTTTTTTTTTTTTTTTTAAATAAATGATATTTATCTTATTAATGATACACATACAGAAGATTCCCACAGAGATACCCTTTATAGCCGAAAATTTGTGGACACACATTTTAGCTGAGTTGAGTTGACTTATCTACATCTAGGCATTTGGCAGACGCTGTTATCCAGAGCGACTTACATATATATATTTTTATCTCATTACATCTGAGCAATTGAGGGTTAAGGCCAGAGCGACTTACATATATATATTTTTATCTCATTACATCTGAGCAATTGAGGGTTAAGGGCCTTGCTCAAGGGCCCAACAGTGGCAACTGGGTGGTTGTGAGGTTTGAACCTGGGATCTTCTGAACCGTAGTCCAATACCTTAACCACTGAGCTACCCCTGCCTTATCTCCTATCTTAAAATCCTATCTGAAAGGCTCATTACATGAACAATGTAAGAAGGTGAGAGACATTAAAGAGTAGGGTGGAGAGCTACTTCTAGCTAGCTGATAAGAAGAAACCAATTTAGGGAGAGCTGTTAAAGATGTAACGACCAGGTGAAGAGTTCTTGATCTTCCTGGGGATGGATAAAAGTGCAGCATTACAAATAGGAGACAAGCGGTCCAGGATTAGTTCCTGAGCTCGGAGCGCTTGCAGTCTCACTGACCAAAATCAACTAGTCTCTGGGCCAAGCGATCTCGGAAACAGTTCCCGGACCCCGGTGAGAAAGCGCCCTAAGACCTCCACCTGCGTTGTGAGCAGGATTTTTTCTCTCTTCTACATAGATGGCTTCTTTGAACCCCTCTCTTGATTCATCAGTCCTCTCTGTCCAAAATTTCCATCCTCAAGATTGTGTCCTTTGTACTTCAGTTAAAGGTGTACTGCTGATTCAGGCCCCACACAAGCATAACAATTAAGACTTGTTTGTGGCACATCCTATTTATATGTAGTGCCTGCTTTCTAACAGACATCCATAGATATGATACCACAGCTCCAAGAAATAAGGAGAGTAAAAGTTAACGTGAAAAAGTATTTTAGGATGGGGAGTCACTGATTAGGGAACTTAACTTTTATTTGAAGAAGAAGAAAACTGGACTGAAATGTTGGCTTTAAAGGACCCGGAAGTTGAGGGAGAGTGAGATTTACAGTATACTGTAGATGGTAGTGATGCAACCTACTGGATTCCACCTGCCATTAAACAATAAAGGAAAAAAAAGTTTTATGTTAAAATGTATGCACCAAAATTATGAATACTTTATTAGGCAGTATGGGGATGTAGTGCTTAGCACTGTGGCCTCGTATCTCCAGGGTCGAGCTTTCGATTCCCACCTCAAGACTTTCTGCGTTGAGTTTGCATGTTCTCCTCATGCTTGGTGGGTTTCCTCCAGTTGCTCTGATTTTCTCCCACAGTCCAAAGACATGCAGATTAGGCTAACTAGGATTCAGAATTTGCCCATTCTGTGTGCGCGCGCCCTGCGATGGATTGACGCCCAGTCCGGATGTACCCCACCTCATGCCCAAAAACTGGGAAACGCTCCAGTTCCCCCATGACCCTTTACAGGTAAATAGTAAATAAGATGAATAAATGAATGAATAATACATTGTAAACTTTCTATTATCAGCTTTAAGAGCAACATCTTCTAACAGCATGGTGTCTTTTACTAAACTCAGGGGGACCAGGTCATGACTTTGTTGATATTTATTTTAATTTAGACAAAAAAGTTAAACATTTATGGATTTCTAGACGTACAGTAATGTTAAGTTAGAAAGTTGTAGTAGCTCTGTTGTAGGGCTCTGTGCAATCCTGGGGACAAATGCTCAAAAGGTCAGGTGAGCATATTCTTTTAGCCTTAAAAAAGTGGAGGGAGGCTGGAAGTTTTCGCTACATCCTCCCTACAGTCCTGACCTCTACTTCAAACCATTTCCACACGTTTGGGCTATTAAATAAGTTCCTGGGAGGAAAGTGTTTCAGGGGTGTAGCTGGTAGTCTGATCGTGGCTCCGAAGTACTGAGAAAACTTTCTACCTTGAGGGTATCCAAGCACTAGTGAAATGCTGGGATACGTGCATTAGTGTAGCAGTGGACAAAAAAAATCTCAAAGTTATAAAAGATCATTTAGAAATGTATTTTATTTCCCTTTAACCTTATTGGAATTTTTTTCACCATCCAGAAAATCACTAACAATGCAAACATTAACTAAAACATATTTAAGCGCTAGCATATGAGTCAACATGCACGTGAATGGGTGACTAGGGGAAGCAAAAACAAATGAGACAGACTTGATTTGAAAGCCACACTGCTGTTTATGGAGGGGATAAACTCGGGTCTTCCGTGCTCATGGTGACACAAACTAAATACATTCAATAGATAGGCGTAAAATAGGTAATATTTTATGTTACGATATACTGTTTAAGACCTTTTACAATATACATTCATCATAAATTTAGACAATGAATTGCCTCTTTTAATAGAGCAAAATAAAGCAAGGTTTATGGATATTATCAAAATAAACATGGTCCTGATGTAAACTCAACAAAAAGTATGTATAAATAAATAAATAAATAAATAAAATGAGATAAATTAGTTTAAGAACAATTAAGAAAACATCCACCAAATTGTAACAAAAATAAATACATAAATAAAATAATATGAATGAAGCATAATACTTTATCACCATTATGTGCAATCATCAAAATTCAACACAGTAGCATCTTTTGCATTATTAATTTCATTACTGTTAATTTTAATGTCTGTCCTTAAACATTTACAGTATGAACCTGATTCCTTTTAGTTTTCAATATAGACATACTGTGTATAAACATGGAAACTGTGTATAGAACTATTTGCAGTATAAAACTAATTACTAATCTATTACTGAATCTATTTAGCTGACCTAGGTTAACATCTGAATCCAAATAATCTGCTTTGCTCTTTTTTTTTTATTTAATGCGAAACTTGTTTTATATGGACAAGTCCCATAACGAAGTATTCTACAAAGCAATTAGCTTTTATTCTATGTTCAAATATGATTATGTAGTTACTGTATACAGATTTTTTCAAATTCCATTCAATTCTCTACCAGCTACTCACTGCGGTACTATTATACACAATCTATAAGGTAAAGAGAATGACCACACATTATTTTGTTATGAAATATGATTGAGAATGTACTCCTAACCATTCTGAGAGTGATAAGACAAAATTGTACAAATGACCATAGTGTCATCACCATGCTTCATTGGGATTACTAGCTAAAATTCCAAGACTGTCTTATAACCTCACGCTGGAATTACCAATGTTGGACCTCAGTTCAGCGTAATGACTAGAAACAAGAACAGTGTTTCTCACTAATAATATAAACACAGTGTTTAATGGTTTCATTAAATACTTTAATTACTGGATGGTTATTAAACTAGTATTAATTTAATGACCTCTGGCTTTGTTTTTGTATACAAGAACAACAAAAAAATTATTTAGAGTTTACCAAGGAACAGCATAATTAAAAACCTGAATGGAAGTAGGATATAAATAATTTGATTTATAAAACCGAAATTAAACTAAAAACTACAAATTTCATGGATGTCTATGAGAAAAAAAAAACAGGGTATAAAAAATTATTCACGGTATAAAAATACTGAAAAAAATTGCAGTATTTTTATACTCTGAAAAATTCCAAACCTGCTGTAACATGAAATTAAATAACCTTTAAGATTTTTTATTTTTAATGAAAAATATTCTTGCAAGAAGTCGTCACATATCATATCCACGGATCAGCCATAACAATAAAATCAAATGTCTCATATACAGTAATGCCTGAAATATCTCTTGTGCTACCAAAACTGCTCTGAACCATCAAAGCATGGAAATGTGTGCTACTGTATGGACAGCAGCAGCTCGTTTAAGCCTGGTAGGTTGTTAGGTGGGATTTGTTTGCCCCAAAGATACTTTGAAGGCCAAATCCACACCTTGAAATATTTGTCAGGTTTCTCATGGTGCCATCTCTTCCCCAAGTAAGTGAGACACACGTATCTGGCTGTCCATATGACATAAAAGAAAACGTGATTCATCAGATCACGCCACCTTTTTCCACTGCTCCATTTCTGTTGCTCACACATGCCCATTGCAGGTGCTTTTAGCAGTGGAAAGGGGTCAGCACGGGTATTCTGACTAGTCTGCATCTATGCAGCCTCATATACAGGACACAGTGATGCTCAGGGGGTTCTGACCCCTTCCTATCATAGCCAGTATGGCTTTAAATTGTGCTGAAGTGCATTAGCTCTCCCGCCCGGACTGCACCAGACAGAGCCTCAGGAGCCTGTTGATTTACCAGTTGTTCCTTCGTGCACTTTTGGTATATACTAAGTGCTAATTACCAGGAACATACAACAAGACATTGCATTTTGGACATTCTTTGACAAATTGTGTAGCTATCAAATATTTGTTGCTCAAATCTTTATGCTTGCCCATTTTCCCCAGTTATTTTGCAACTCCGATGGTTCACCTACTGCATAATACTGTACATTCCATCCACTGACAGGTGAAACTTTAACAAGATAGTCAATTTTATTGATCTTGAAAGGTCAACAGTTTTAATGTTATGGCTGAAGATTTGCATATTGTATTTTACTTATAGATGTATAGTATATATATTCAGTCGAATGGTATTTAATTTCAATCAAGCCAAGAAAACTACAGAGAAATTACACAAATTATGTTTGATTTAAAATAAAAAGTTCATTTATATGTTTATTTTATTGTATATATATGTATATTGTAATTGTGATTGTATACATGTGTGTGCATACACATATACATGTTTAGTTAAACCTTGAATTGCGAGCATAATTAATTCTGGAAATGTGCTTATAATCCAAAGCACTACATCATACATCATAGAAAATTTCCCCATAAAAAAATAATGGAAACTCTGATGATTCGTTCCACAACCAAAAATATTAATATAAAATGATTCATACAAAATATAAAGTAAAAATAAAACTAATTAACCTGAACTTTACTTTTGAAAAAAAAATCATGAGTGGGATGAGAAAATTACAGGGGACGACTTTTATACACACACTGAAATGATCTTCGTTTTCTGTGACTTTAACAAGGACTCTCTAATGACACTTGCTTTTGGCTCCTTTTGAGTATTTCGTGGAAATGTGACATTTGCATCTCCCGCACTGCTACTGTACTGCCTTTTTACATCTTTTCCTAAAGGGGGCCATTGCTGCAGTACAGTTACTAAAGAACAGTCACATAACGGACACAAAATGAAAAAAATGCTTTATGTGAGCGCACACACGTGGTAACAATGTTATAGTAAACAATATACACATGCACGGGTGTTGACTATACGAGTGCGAGAGAGAGAAGAACCATTGGTTCTTGTGATCACGTGATGTTCGGCAGACAAAGCGCATTCGTACTACTCGTTTATCAAGACATCGTTCGTTTATTAAAATTTAGCTCATCTTGCAAAACACTCGCAATCCAAGGTTTTACTGTATGTATATGTATAGAGAGAGCAAGAGAGACACAAAAAGACAGACAGACAGATGTATATATGCACACTAAAATAAAATAAATAATGCAGCTAAAATTTCACTCCATGCTTGACTGCACACTGGGAGGTAGGACTTGTATGATAATATACGTATTTTATATAATTCTACTCTACAAGTTTCAACCTTACATTCTACACCTCTTATAAACAGTACAGATGAACTTATTTTAATTTATAATGCCTGCACAGGGCGTTATGTCTTTGATTTCAAATGAGCAATTACGACTACCTATTTTTTGGTAAAAAAAAAAAAAAAAAAAAAGAAAGAAAAGAAAATGGAGATAAAATCCAAATAGACCAAGAAGGTTTTTTAAAAAAAATAAAAAAATTAATAAAATAGCTGCTTGGACTGAACACTGATATTGAGGACCAAGTAGCATACATTTAGACAACCATCTGGGTCAGACACTAGCTTGCAGTATATTCATGCATAAACCAAAAATAAATAAACATAACCCCTCCATGTACTTATTACTGTGCCTCTTTATTATATCGTCAGATTATTAACTACTGTTAAATGTTGCGGCCTGAGAGTTACACTACACATTCAACACCTGCAAATCCACCATTTTCTCCTTAGGACAATCACAGGGTGTCACCTTTTCTCCCTCCTGCAGCTAACCACAATATAACTGGTGGCAGATGATTGTCAAGTTTCACAGGATGCACTTTTTGAACTAGCAAAGCTCTCTTGTGCTTTCCTTTTAAAGAAACAGGCATTTCCTAACAGTTAAAAGCAAACTCCATTCATGGTCAAAGGCAATATAAATTAAGAAAGCCAAATGTACGGCATGGCGACAAGAGCAGCGGCACACACACTGAATAGCAATGTGAGCTGCAAGATGCCCTTTAAAGCGCAATGTACTGTCTCAGAAAACTAAGGCAGTCACTTTTTAAAAATGTTTTGTCTTGAATCATGTCTCACACACATTGTCGAGTCTATGCAGTGTTAGCATGGACATTAATTATTCCAGCACGGTTTCATTTTGGTCCTTGTGCTGGTCAGTTATTTGGTCTTTGGCACCACCAGGATCCCGTCCCCGTCACTAATGCTGTAGGAATGCAAGGCCCTTGTGTTGTATTTCAACTCCTCAGGTCCAAAGGCTGAGTGCATATCCTTGTCAATGTAGTAGACACGCATGTTATTGGCTGAGAGTCGCACCACTGTTTTAAGCTGCTTTTTCAGCTCAGCCACGGTCTGGTCCAGCCTGATGCTAACCTGCTCGACCCGGTCCTCACAGTGAACTTCTACCTTAGCGTGGCAGCGTGGCCGCAGGTCGACCTCAGCCAGTGGCGCCAACTTCCCATACTTGGTCACCAAACAGTGATATCTGTCACACAAAAAAAGAAGAACAAATAATGTAACAATTTCATGTTAGAATCACAGTTTATGCTGTTACAAGCATGTTCCAGTTTATGAAATGATTAAATAAATTAGTAAAAATAATAACTAAAGATAAAGAGATTGAGTTTCATTCCTGGCTTAGTCTAAGGAGCAGATGGGTGGGTTGTGTTGCGCATTTGCACTCTCACATCATTCATCTCAACACTAGCCAATCATGGGTGCCTGGAAGCTCACAGTGGTGGTGCCCTTCTCTCATCCGCTAATGGGGAGTGAGTAGTAGTTTAAAAAGATTCACTTTGACTACTTCCCGCAATGTAGTGGCCAACCTAATTTTATTGCCACGTAATGTTGCTGAGCCTAGACATGATCATGACTGAAGCAAACCCTGATGATTATACAGTAACATCCCCTCCAGCAGCTGGTACAGTGGATACAATGCAATTCCCTTCTTACCCTGACTCTTCCATCATTTTTGGCAAAATTAAACCCTTTTTTATTAGTCACACTAACAAGTGTTTTTTAAATTTTTTTATTGTCATACACTTGTTTGGGCCTAATCCTGTGAATGCTTGTTGCATTGTGTGTATGGAAAGGCATTTACGTTCATTATTAAACACCATCCATTATTTCGACCATCCATTTTCTACAATGCAACTTCACTCATGATAGTGATAAAACTTGCGACTTGTAATGGCATGAACCACATTTTCCCCAATATGATATTTTACTTGTATATTAACTCAAGTTCTTCATCTGAAGCCGTGTGATTTTAATTAAATGTTCCTCACCTACTGCTAAGAAAAAGTGTGAAATGATTCCTTATAAAGTGGCCAGTGCTTGTATGTTATAACTAAGGTCCAGTATATACAGTAGGTACTGATTGCTTTTCTGTACTGAAGACACTACCTGTGAGGCAGCTCTTCTTCTGGGTGATCCCGATAGTAACGGATGAAAAACCGCTCAGCGTCCTCACGTTCTCCCCCCGTAACAATGCTCCCGTTGAGGGAACTCACTGACGGCAACCTGAGGCAGGAGCATAGGTTTTCATTGTCTTGTAGGGAAATGGCTGAACTTACTGAACATTACTGAAGCAACAGAATGCAAATGAGACACTTACTGCGCGATCATGAGACTGCGCCTCTCTGTGGTGGTGTAGGGCTGCAGCAGAGGAATGCCCTGCAACCTCACCTCCTCCAGCTTGGGTAGGAAATTTAACTTCTCTATGTCTTCCCATTGACTAAGACCTACACATGTATGGAAGTAATATCACTTAATTTGTGGTTAAATTGATATGGCGCCATATTATCTGTAGTACAAATTTTGTTATACAAGTTTATTTAAGACCATTCCCTACAGATACACTATAATGAAATAATAAATAACATTACAGAAGAATATTTGCATGCCTGTAAAGAAAGGGACATATTACATGACAGACCAGTTTTCAGATGGGGAACAAAAAAAAATAAAAAAAATCAATAATGTGGGCTGTACACACACACACACACACACACACAGTCTCACCTAAAGGATTATTAGGAACACCTGTTCAATTTCTCATTAATGCAGTTATCTAATCAACCAATCACATGGCAGTTGCTTCAATGCATTTAGGGGTGTGGTCCTGGTCAAGACAATCTCCTGAACTCCAAACTGAATGTCAGAATGGGAAAGAAAGGTGATTTAAGCAATTTTGAGCGTGGCATGGTTGTTGGTGCCAGACGGGCCGGTCTGAGTATTTCACAATCTGCTCAGTTACTGGGATTTTTACACACAACCATTTGTAGGGCTTACAAAGAATGGTGTGAAAAGGGAAAAAACATCCAGTATGCGGCAG